>CM055898.1:49188466-49489396 GCA_029582155.1 Panopea generosa
CATCACGATAAATGCTGAGCAGGAAATATTATGCATTGAACATGAATGGTGAATGATGGCGGAAAGGCACGACGTTACATAGATAACCATCACGATAAATGCTGAGCAGGAAATATTTTGCATTGAACATGAATGGTGAATGACGACGGAATGATTGGACTGTACGTAGACAACCATCACGATATATGCTGAGCAGGAAATATTATGCATTGAACATGAATGGTGAATGATGGCGGAAAGGCACGACGTTACATAGATAACCATCACGATATATGCTGAGCAAGAAAAGATTATGCATTGATCATGAATGATGAATGACGACGGAATGATTGGACTGTACGTAGATAACCATCACCGTGACGATAAATGCTGAGTAGGAAAGATTATGCGTTGAACATGAATGGTGAATAATGACGGAATTGCTGGACGTCGCAAAGACAACCATCAAGATATATGCTGAGCAGGAAAGATTATGCATTGAACATGATATCTCGATTAATGCTGAGCAGGAAGATAGTCATGAGTATGGATTGGAAATGAATGATGAATGGTGACGGAATAATTGGATTGTATATATGGATGTAGCAAATGTTAATGAACATAAAGTTATATAGTGAGTATTTGTTTGGTATATGAATAGTATTAATATAAAAAAAAAACTTAGATGTATAACAAACGACAACACATAAAAAAAAAGCAATAAAATGCAAACAGCAAAAGTACATTAAAAATGAATGTATTTTAATGATAAACCAACTTGACGTTTTTAACTAATTGACTATACATGAAGTGGTCTGGACAATTGATATAAAATTGTTTGTACTAAATCCCAGTTAACCTTTGGTCAACTGCCTACATAGATCGCACCATTGACAACAAATAAGAAACCATGCAAATAAAGTAATGTCAGTTCAACTCAATTTCAGTTGTATAAGTGCAACAATTAGAACACTTCAGAGTCAATAAATGAAGATCTAAGTTGACGATATATTTTACTTAAATGTTAAATAGTTTTTTCTTCCTCACCTTCACTTTAATCCATTGCGTCAATATCTAATGCGATATATTTATAGTTCAATATCAAAAAATGTTGTCAATACATACAATGTATCAATCAGTCTATGTATACTGTTATCTTACGCCAATAGTTTACCTTCCTCAACTGTTTGACCGTCAATTTTCTAGTTATGAACTTCAACAAATGGTTCATGTGTGTATATACGTGAAATGAAATGATTTGATAAAAAAATTAAAAAAATAAAATTATTAAAATATAAACAGATACATTACACATTTATTATAACCACACTAATTTTCTTTTTAGAGAGTTGGTCTGCCACACACGCTGTGATGATCAACACATGATTAACACATGATTAACACATGATCAGTTAATAATGTGTAAGGCAGCCTTAAATATATTAAAAATATGTTTTTATATTTTAAAAAATATTGCTTTTTTATAGTTATACTGCACGTCATATCCGGTTGATATATTCATATGCGAACGTTACACCTAAAATGTTTTATTTGAAAAAAAAGTAAGTTTTAATTTGTTTTGTTAAACGAATGTAAAATTTAAAAATAAGCAGTTTTTGAAATATTCTCATACTTTATTATAAGTTAATTAATGCTCATTTGCGAAGAAAACCTCCAGCTTATATGGATGACTCCTGAGTATAATATAACTGAGCGTTGTTTTTAGAGGTATCGGATCGAATTGGGGACCGAACCCGCAACCTATGCCGTGAGCGGCCGACACTGACACTATACGACAGTCCCCTTAATATTACTGACTATACCACTATAGTATTAACTAGATCAATGTTGATATATTTATACTCTCCAAATGAATGATTTTACTTAAACGACCTTTTAGATAGGTCTTGGTCATATTTTTACAAAAAGTATGAAAGTTCCTTCGATAAAGCTGTTAATAATACAGTTGATAGTTTGTGGGTGTGTGTATATATATGGCTTTCTTCACGAGCAAACATAGAACAAATCACTTTCCAATGTCACTGTTCAAAACACTTGCTATGATAACCGTTATCAACATGAGCACTATATTTGCTTTAAAGTCCACTCCTCCTGCACATGTGTCATTTTCCGCGTCGACATAGCACACCTGTGACGTAGTGGGGTCAATATCTACGGTTCCTCCTGAAACAAAAATAGATACAAAATAATGCAAATTGGATTCCTCACTTACGATTCATCCCGCTTAATATGTCTGAACGCTTACATAATTTATGGAAACTGGCTTGTGGTTTTCAAGATTATCATACCAATACAACAAATGCAGAAAATAGCAGTTTCTATCAGTTTCCATGAAGCAATTCCGTTTTACACGTGCTGGTTAATAAACAGCACATATGTTTACATCGTCGGATACCCACGGGTGATGTATGGAGACTATCGGAATTGAAAATACGCTAGCTCTGTGTCGTTTTATTTGAACAGGAGAGAACAAAATACAGCTTATCAAAACGGCGTTTACATGAAACTAGCGTTGCGATTGGATAACGTTCCTTTCATGAAATCGTGAAGGAACCGACCATACGGTTGCATCATGGCTTTGTAGAAACAACGCAAAACTAGTGTAATATCCCACGGGTAATACATGGAGAATGTCAGAATGGATCACACGTAGATAATCGTCGATGACATGTAGGTTACATGAGGTTTATGTGGATGAGAAAGATATCTAACAAACCTTTTATCATCATCATTTTTATTATAAAATGACACCGTTTATACAATCTATAGGATTTCACGTGCATCCGTAAACGAGTGCTGCGTTTATATGAGGTTGAGCCAGTGTCCAGTAAATATGTTAGCTAGCGTAAGCAAACATTTAACTGAGCTGAACGCAGCCCAGGTTTAGATGCTCCAGTGCCATTTCTTCTGTACATTGATAGTGTAATGATTCGTTAGGCTGTTTATTTATACATTGAATAATAAATATCCTTTAGGTCTCACTACACAGTTGAATTTTGTTCTTTGTTCTTTATAAAATAAAGTCTAGGATTTCCATGGTAAACAAAAATCCACATAGATTTTTTAAAAGTATTTTTTTGTCATATCAGGAATGTATACCCACATACAAATGCGCAATATCCGGTAGGTTGACCAGTTCTTTTTAAAGAGGGTGCAGTGACACCCTAAAGATATTTTTTAAAATGAAGTTTTGAAATGCCGCAGTCATAAATACATGCATGTTAAAATCCTATAAAAATCACTTTTTAACACCAGCGATGTCTTACTGCATTATATGTTATGAATGCTTTTGCTCAACTCATCTGCAGCAAGAAAACACAACCACTATGAACCATTTTGGAAATACTTCAAAACCAAATTACATACGACTTTTTTTAAGCGTAAGATTCATGTAACCGTTGGGGTAGGCGACAACTGTGTGGTGAGACGTGTATTGGACATTCATTATGATAAGCTTCTCTCTGAATCGTTTTACATATTCGTTATTTGAAAATGTCTATAGATATGTATTATATTATAAAACTTACACTAGTGACACACCAACAATACATACCTAAAACTGTAAAGAAAACTGCTTCACTGATAGCTCCGTCTCCTGCGCTACTGTACCCTAGAATCCGCAATTCGTATACCGTATGTATCTGCAGTCCATCCACCACCGCCTCCATTACTTTATCTACCTTGATATCTTTGGCGGTCCTAACGTCTTCTTGGACCTTCCATACCCGAATCTGTTTGGTGATAAATTCACTTTTATCGTTCCATCAACCCGTATAAATAAGATAGTATTGTACAAATCAAACACGGACCGTATTATCTTGGTATTCACAATTCCATGCGAAACATTCAGTGTGCAATTAAGGTGAGTATGGAAGCTATTCATTGCATAGAATTAAAAAAAAAATCCATTCTACGCAATTAACAAGCATTGTTCAATAACTAAAATTGTTCCTTTATTTATTTGCGTTTTGAGAGTAAAACGGTACACCAGTTAATGTATTTATCGAAGCTTTAAACTATTTATAGGATAAATGGCATATCTTAGAATGCTGTTCATATTTGCATATGACCTAAACTTGTTATCTAACAAAAACACCACTTGACACAAATTTACAGTTTATTACATATAGACAAATGCCACTTAATGAACTTCAGAGTTAACTATATTAAACAAATACCACTTAATGCACGTCAGAGTTAGTTAACTATATAAAGACAAATACCACTTAAAGCACTTCAGAGGTAATTAACTATATAAAGACAAATACCACTTAATGAACTTCAGAGTTAACTATATAAAGACAAATACCACTTAATGCACTTCACAGTTAATTAACTATATAAAGACAAATACCGCTTAATGAACTTCAGAGTTAACTATATAAAGACAAATACCGCTTAATGTACATCAGAGGTAACTATATAAAGACACATATCACTTAATTAACCTCAGAATTAACTATATAGAGACACCTACCTCTTATTTCACTTCAGAATTAACTATATAGAGACCCATACCACTTAATGCGCTTCAGAATTAACTATAAAACTACACACACCATTTAATGCATTTTTGAGTTAACTATATCAAGACACATACCACTTAATTCACTTCAGAATTAACTATATAAAGAGAAATACCACTACATGAACTTCAGAGTTAACTATATAAACCCACACCCCACTTAATGAACTTCAAAGTAAAATATAAATAACAAACACCACTTAATGAACTTAACAGTTAACTATATAAAGACACATCCCACTAAATGAACTTAAGAGTTAACTATATAAAGACAAATACCGCTTAATGAACATAAGAGTTAACTTTAAAAAGACAAAAACCACTTAATTCACTTCAGAGTTAATTATATAAAGACAAATACCACTGAATGCACTTCGGAGTAAACTATATAAAGACAAATACCACTTAATGTTCTTCAAAGTTAGTTAACAATATAAAGACAAATACCACTTAATGCACTACAGAGTTAGTTTACTATATAAATACAAATACCACTTAATGCACTTCATAGTCAACTATATTAAGACACATCCCACCAAATGCACTTCATAGTCAACTATATAAAGACAAAAACCACTTAATGCACTTCAGAGTTAATATATAAATACACATCCTACTAAATGCGCTTCAGAGTCAACTATATAAAGATTCATTTCACTTAATGCGTTTCAGAGTCAACTATATAAAGACAAATACAACCTAATGCACTTTAAAGTCAACTTTATAAATACAAATACCACTTATTGAACTTCAGAGTCAACTAGATAAAGACAAATACCACTTAATGTTCTTCAAAGTTAGTTAACAATATAAAAACAAATACCACTTAATGCGCTACAGAGTCAGTTTACTATATAAATACCAATACCACTTAATGCACTTCATAGTCAACTATATTAAGACACATCCCACCAAATGCACTTCATAGTCAACTATATAAAGACAAAAAACACTTAATGCACTTCAGAGTTAACTATATAAAGACAAATACCACTTAATGCACTTCAGAGTTAACAATATAAATCAGAGTTAACTTTATAAAGACAAATACCACTTTATGAACTTCAGAGTTAACTATATAAAGACACATACCTCTTAATTCACTTCAGAGTTATCTATATAAAGACACATACCTCTTAATTCACTTCAGAGTTATCTATATAAAGACACATGCCACTTAATTCACTTCAGAATTAACTGTATAGAGACACATACCACTTAATGCACTTTTGAGTTAACTATATAAAGACACATATCACTTAATTCACTTCAGAATTAACTATATAAAGACAAATACCACTACATGAACTTCAGAGTAAATTATATAAACCCACATCCCACTTAATGAACTTCAAAGTTAACTATATAAAAACAAACACCACTTAATGGACTTAAGAGTAAACTATATAAAGACACACTGCTATTAATGAACTTAAGAGTTAACTATATAAAAACAAATACCACTAAATGCACTTCAGAGTTAACTATAAAAGACAAATACAACTTAATGCACTTTAGAGTCAATTATATTAAGACAAATACCACTTAATGCACTTAAGAGTTAACTATATAATTTAAAAGACAAATACCACTCAATGCACTTCAGAATTAACTATAAAAGACAAATACCACGTAATGCACTTCAGAGTCAACTTTATAAATATAAAAACCACTTAATGCACTTTAGAGTCAACTATATGAAGAAAAATACCGCTTAATGCACTTCAGAGTTAACTCTATAAATCAGAGTTTTAATTATAAAGACAAATACCACATTATGAACTTCAGAGTTAACTATATAAATACAAATACCACTTAATGCACTTCATAGTCAACTATATTAAGACACATCCCACCAAATGCACTTCATAGTCAACTATATAAAGACAAAAACCACTTAATGTACTTCAGAGTTAATATATAAATACACATCCTACTAAATGCGCTTCAGAGTCAACTATATAAAGATTCATTCCACTTAATGCGTTTCAGATTCAACTATATAAAGACAAATACAACCTAATGCACTTTAGAGTCAACTTTATAAATACAAATACCACTTATTGAACTTCAGAGTCAACAATATAAAAACAAATACCACTTAATGCGCTACAGAGTTAGTTTACTATATAAATACCAATACCACTTAATGCACTTCATAGTCAACTATATTAAGACACATCCCACCAAATGCACTTCATAGTCAACTATATAAAGACAAAAAACACTTAATGCACTTCAGAGTTAACTATATAAAGACAAATACCACTTAATGCACTTCAGAGTTATCAATATAAATCAGAGTTAACTTTATAAAGACAAATACCACTTTATGAACTTCAGAGTTAACTATATAAAGACACATACCTCTTAATTCACTTCAGAGTTATCTATATAAAGACACATACCTCTTACTTCACTTCAGAGTTATCTATATAAAGACACATACCACTTAATTCACTTCAGAATTAACTGTATAGAGACACATACCACTTAATGCACTTTTGAGTTAACTATATAAAGACACATATCACTTAATTCACTTCAGAATTAACTATATAAAGACAAATACCACTACATGAACTTCAGAGTAAATTATATAAACCCACATCCCACTTAATGAACTTCAAAGTTAACTATATAAAAACAAACACCACTTAATGGACTTAAGAGTAAACTATATAAAGACACACTGCTATTAATGAACTTAAGAGTTAACTATATAAAAACAAATACCACTAAATGCACTTCAGAGTTAACTATAAAAGACAAATACAACTTAATGCACTTTAGAGTCAATTATATTAAGACAAATACCACTTAATGCACTTAAGAGTTAACTATATAATTTAAAAGACAAATACCACTCAATGCACTTCAGAATTAACTATAAAAGACAAATACCACGTTATGCACTTCAGAGTCAACTTTATAAATATAAAAACCACTTAATGCACTTTAGAGTCAACTATATGAAGAAAAATACCGCTTAATGCACTTCAGAGTTAACTATATAAATCAGAGTTTTAATTATAAAGACAAATACCACATTATGAACTTCAGAGTTAACTATATAAAGACAAATACCACATAATGTACTTCAGAGTTATCTATATAAAGACAAATACGACTTTATGAACTTCAGAGTTATCTATATAAAGACACATACCACTTAATTCACTTCAGAATTAACTATAAAGAGACACCTACCTCTTAATTCATTTCAGAATTAACTATATAGAGACACATACCACTAAATGCGCTTCACAATTAACTATATAAAGACACACACCACTTAATGCACTTTTGAGTTAAATATAAAAAGACACATACCACTTAATGCACTTCAGAGTTAGTTAACTATATAAAGACAAATACCACTTAATGAGCTTCAGAGTAAACTATATAAACCCACATCCCACTTAATGAACTTCAAAGTTAACTATATAAAAACAAACACCACTAAATGGACTTAAGAGTAAACTATATAAAGACACATCGCTATTAATGAACTTAAGAGTAAACTTTATAAAATCAAATACCACTCAATGAACTTCAGAGTTAACTATATAAAGACACATCCCACTTAATGCACTTCAGAGTTAACTATAAAAGACAAATACAACTTAATGCACTTTAGAGTCAACTATATGATTTAAAAGACAAATACCACTCAATGCACTTCAGAGTTAACTATAAAAGACAAATACAACTTAATGCACTTTAGAGTCAACTATATAATATAAAAGACAAATACCACTTAATGCACTTCAGAGTTAACTATAAAAGACAAATACAACTTAATGCACTTTAGAGTCAACTATATAATATAAAAGACAAATACCACTTAATGCACTTCAGAGTTAACTATAAAAGACAAATACAACTTAATGCACTTTAGAGTCAACTATATAATTTAAAAGACAAATACCACTCAATGCACTTCAGAGTTAACTATAAAAGACAAATACAACTTAATGCACTTTAATGTCAACTATATAATATAAAAGACAAATACCACTTAATGCACTTCAGAGTTAACTATAAAAGACAAATACAACTTAATGCACTTTAGAGTCAATCATATTAAGACAAATACCACATAATGCACTTTAGAGTCAACTATATAATTTAAAAGACAAATACCACTCAATGCACATTATGGTTAATTATATTAATCAGAGTTAAATTTATAAAGATAAATACTACTTTATGAACTTAAGAGTCATCTTTAAAAAGACAAATACCACTTTATAAACTTAAGAGTCAACTTTAAAAAGACAAATTCACTTAATGAACTTCAGAGTTAACTATATAAAGACAAATACCAATTAATGCACTTCAGAGTTAACTATATAAAGACAAATACCAATTAATGCACTTCATAGTTAACTATATAAAGACAAATACCTCTTAATCGCTTAATGCACTTTGGAGTTAACTTTATAAAGACAAATACCACTTAATGCACTTCAGAGTCAACTATACAAAGATTCATTACACTAAATGCAATTTAGGGTCAACTATATAAACCCACATCCCATTTAATGCACTTAAGGGTCAACTATATAAAGATTCATTCCACTAAATGCACGTTAGGGTCAACTATATAAACCCACATCCCACTTAATGCACTTCACGGTCAACTATATAAAAAATCATTCCACTAAATGCACTTTAGGGTCAACTATATAAAGACTCATTCCACTTAATGCGTTTCAGAGTCAACTATATAAAGACAAATACCACCTAATGCACTTCAGATTTAACTGTATAAATTCATAACCACTTAATGCAATTCAGATTTAACTGTATAAATACAAATACCACTTAATGCACCTCAGAGAAAATTATATAAAGACAAAAACCACTCAATGCACTTCCGAGTTAACTATATAAATCAGAGTTCACTTTATAAACACAAATACCACTTTATAAACTTCAGAGTCAATTTTATAAAGGCAAATAACACTTTAGGAACTTCAGAGTTATCTATATAAAGGCAAAAACCACTTAAGGAACTTCAGAATTAACTATTAAAAGACAAATACCACTTAATTCACTTCAGAGATATCTATTTAAAGACACCTACCTCTTAATATACTTCAGAATTAACTATATAGAGACACATACTACTTAATGCACTTCAGAGTTAACTATAAAAGACAAATACAACTTAATGCACTTCAGAGTCAATTATATTAAGACTTAATTATATTAAGACCACTTAATGCACTTTAGAGTCAACTATATAATTTAAAAGAAAAATACCACTCAGTGCACTTCAGAGTTAATTATATTAATCAGAGTTTAATTTATGAAGATAAATACCACTTTATGAACTTAAGAGTCAACTTTAAAAAGACAAATTCACTTAATGAACTTCAGAGTTAACTATATAAAGACAAATACCAATTAATGCACTTCAGAGTTAACTACATAAAGACAAATACCAATAAATGCACTTCATAGTTAACTATATACAGACAAATACCTCTTAATCACTTAATGCACTTCGGAGTTAACTTTATAAAGACAAATACCACTTAATGCACTTCAGAGTCAAATATATAAAGATTCATTCCACTAAATGCAATTTAGGGTCAACTATATAAACTCACATCCCACTTAATGCACTTCAGGGTCATCTATATAAAGATTCATTCCACTAAATGCACTTTAGGGTCAACTATATAAAGATTCATTCCACTTAATGCGTTTCAGAGTCAACTATATAAAGACAAATACCACCTAATGCACTTCAGATTTAACTGTATAAATACAAATACCACTTAATGAAATTCAGATTTAACTGTATAAATACAAATACCACTTAATGCACCTCAGAGAAAATTATATAAAGACAAAAACCACTCAATGCACTTCAGAGTTAACTATATAAATCAGAGTTCACTTTATAAAGACAAATACCACTTTATGAACTTCAGAGTCAATTTTATAAAGGCAAATACCACTTTAGGAACTTCAGAGTTATCTATATAAAGGCAAATACCACTTAAGGAACTTCAGAATTAACTATTTAAAGACAAATACCACTTAATTCACTTCAGAGATATCTTTATAAAGACACATACCACTAAATTCACTTCAGAATTAACTATTTAAGGACACCTACCTCTTAATTCACTTCAGAATTAACTATATAGAGACACATACTACTTAATGCGCTTCAGAATTAACTATATAAAGACATACACCACTTAATGCACTTCAGAGCCAACTATATAAAGACATATCCCACTAAATGCACTTCAGGGTCAACAACATAAAGACAAATACCACTTAATGCACTACAGAGTTACCTATATAAAGACACATTCCACTTAATGCGCTTCAGAGTCAAGTATATAAAGTCAAATACTTAATGCATTTGTGAGTTAACTATATAAAAACAAATACCACTCAATGAACTTCAGAGTTTACTATATAAATAAAAATAACACTTAATGCACTTCAGAGTTAACTATATAAAGACAAATAACACTTAATGTACTTCAGAGATATCTATATAAAGACACATACCACTTAATTTACTTCAGAATTAACTATTTAAAGACACATACCTCTTTATTCACTTAGAATTAACTATATAGAGACACATTCCACTTTATGCGCTTCAGGGTTAACTATATAAAGACAAACACCACTTAATGCACTTTGAAGTTAACTATATAAAGACACCTACAACTTACACCTACCTCTTAATTCACTTCAGAATTAACTGAATAGAGACACATACAACTTAATGCGCTTCAGAATTAACTATATAAAGACACTTACCATTTAATGCACTTCTGAGTTAACAATATAAAGACGACACATACCACGTGATAAAACTTTATAGTTAACAATTTATAAAAAAAATAATCAAAAGGTTTTGAAATAAATATAAACTGCTTAAATATACATACCATATCGCTAAACGTGTCCGAGACCGTATTATAAATGTTAAAATGTTATAGCTTGGGCATTGCGGACAGACGGACAGACGACCTATATACATCTTAGTTCTACTTTACCAGGATCGTGTTTCGTCAACATTTACTTAGCTAAGAAAATACTTAATCATTAAAATGTAGTCAAGTTAGCCAAGTTTGCTAAAACCAGTAAAACGTTTCTGAAAGGTTTTTAAGTGTTTAGATATTTACTTGGCAAGTTTGCAAGTTTATGTTGTAGAAACTCGATCCTGAAAACCCTACGATGTCACGGTAAAATGAATCACTGTCGCCTTGTGTGACACTACTTACAATGTAACCATTAAGTGATTCCTCATATGGTCGTATGCTGACCCCCCTCCACTGTACGCGGATACTGTGTCTGGTGTGGGGCAAAACTTTTACGTGGGTCGGGTATTGGCTAAGAACTGAAATGAACATAAAAATAGAGTAACTATCCACAGCAACCAAAGCAATATCAATAAATCAGTAAAGAAGCTTATGGTACGTATTACTTTGTTCACATCTGAAAATTTAAACCAATCCCATGTTCAATATGAAAAGATCGGAGAAAGATAGGACCGTATTTACATTCTAGTACTATTCTTCAACCAAAACATTGGATGAATGATGAATGTATTTAGTTATGGTGTCACTGTAAGAAATTTTACAGTCATGGTAAAGCTTTGGTAAATAAATTACGCTTGACTTTGAATAGAGACGATCCTCAAATAAAACTTTCTTTAATATGAATGATTTCTTAATTAAACTTGTTATTCCATAAAACAGATAATACTTATACTTGTATTTACCAATTTATCACATTTTTTTTTATCAAAAGCCAGGCCCGGTTAGCTCAGTCGGTAACGCGTTTTAATTGATCCAGGGGTCGTGAGTTCGGATCCCTGCCCTGCAACAGTTTCCATGATGATTGATAGAGACATTGAGTCTCATTATCATTCGTCTCTCACCGTAGATTCACGTGGGAAAGTTATCAGTTACTTGCGGAAATGGGGTGTGCTCGAGTACTGGTTTACCTTTCAGGATCCCACAAATAAGTGGTTAGGCTTACTGATCGTCTATTAGCACTCGATAGCTTAAAAAAGCTAAATATTCAATCAATCAATCAATCAATCAATCTTTATCAAAATGGATACATTGTTGGATAAAAACATTCAAGGCGGTTTAAATTTTGATGAGGGATAAATAAAAGGTTAGTTATATTATTTACTCAAGTTTGCTGTTTCAGCAAAACGCCATTCTCCCTTCGGTCCAGCACCTGCAGTGTTAAACACTTGAACTCTGACGTAGTATGATGCCAGTGGCTGGAGACCAATCAACATGCATTCGTCCGTCTGTCCATATACATCCTTCACTAATATTTCGTTTTTCACTGGGTCTGGTTCGCTATCAAAAGGTGATTCACCGAACTTGTCTTCGTAATAATGGATCTGAAACGGTCAATGGAATTATGAAAGCAAATTTTCTACGAGTTAAAATGAGCCCAGCCTGTTGCTGCACGATGTCTGAAGAAATGTGAAATACCAAGACGGTGTCCAAAGATGCTACCAATAACACGGTATACATATTTGATTTTCTGTTGAGAAAGTTATATTAAAAGTTGATACATGGCAAATGCCTAAGTTTAGATATACTAACAGTCTATCACAATGTATTACGCCTATCAAAAGTTTTTGTAGAAATCTAAAGGTTTTCTCTTTTAGCAACACATCATTTGCATTGATACTTCTTATTCAAAATCAGTTTTTCTGTAATACTTTATTTAGTTAACAGTTATTGAAAAGTAAATCATTTTTATCTACCACTAAAATAAAGATATCCTGGGCCTTTGTATGTAAATATGCAATTGAAATTTTGCATTTATAAAAGCCATTCAAATCGTTGACTGAAACTTACGCCCAATACAATGAATCAAATTGTGTACGAAAGTTAAAGACTAAAGAAAAACTCGATTGTCATGTTTAGTATAAGATACAGAACGGATCATCAAACATTTACCCGATATCCGTTGACTCGTCCTTTCATGTGTTCCCTGTCATCCGGAACTGGTTCCCAGTACACCATAATACTTGTGCCGTTGACGGTGTCCGTATCTTTCATAGCCGGCACACTGATAGGCACTGTGGTCAATAAAAAGAGTTTAACGCTTCTGCAGCAAGAATACCAGTCTACCAGTCTACTAATTATGTCAATCGTACATACTCGGCAAATTCCGTCATCCTTCGGTATTAGACCTCGTAAATAATTGTAGGAATACACCAATTGGTAATTTGCCCCGGCAAGTTACTTCCCGTTATTATCGTAAACAAAAATGGCTGACTTTTCGACGTGCAGGCTTTATTTCAAAGCTTTTTCTGCCAATAACATTATACATGTCTCTATTCTTAAGTAAACATAATGAGCACGTTTTCAGGTTGATAGTCTCAGTTTTGAATGTAGTCCGGCCATGTGTAAGTCTGGTACTCGGCAGAAAGGCCGGGTCACAGCAATATGGCGGCCCCCGTATTATTTCCGAGGTTATTACGTAGTAATAGCCAAGGCGTTCCGAGTGCTAATTATGTATGTGGTAGGTCTTACAGTACCGTTAAACAGCAAACACGTTTTGCGTTCAGTACCGTTAAACAGCAAACACGTTTAATGTCTGGTAGCCTAAAATCAACACGTACGGCGTGCTATATAATGAAGTTGGGCCAGTGTCCAGGAAAATATGTTAGCTAACGTTATCAAACGTTTAACCGAACTGAACGAAGCCCTGTATACATTAGAATTTTACACCTGTCCCAAATGTTCACGAACAGAACGAGATGCAGGGACACAGATTCACAGAATCTTTAAGCTTTCTTCTGAATCTCTTCCAAAATTGTATACACATTTGTTAGATAATATGAGATATGTTCAGTGGCGTAGCTGACCATTAAATGATGCACAAGCCCATCGGGTTCTAGGGCATTTTCAGAAGATGTAACGATGCATTGGCAAAAAAGTGTGCAAGCCCGGGCGTCATGCCATGATCAATGTAGGGTATCAATGCTTATTTTAGGGCGAGTGTTTTTCTTCAAAGTAGTGAATAAAACAAAACTATAGTGTTAATAATGAGTCATGAAATCTTCATTGCTTTACCTTACTCCGACATTAAAATGATAATGGGTTTTAAATGCATCAAATAATCCGTCAGAGAAATGAACCATTACTCAACACAAAATGTTGAACATGTTGAAATCATCATGGAATTCATACTTCGTTTTATTTAATTCGTGTTTCGTTTCAATTAATTCGTGTTTCGTTTTAATTAATTCATGTTTCGTTTCATCTAATTCGTGTTTCGCTTTAATTAATTCGTGTTTCGTTTTAATTAATTCATGTTTCGTTTCATCTAATTCGTGTTTCGTTTTAATTAATTCGTGTTTCGTTTTAATTAATTCGTGTTATGTTTGATCTAATTTGTTTCAATTAATTCGTGTTTCGTTTTATCTAATTCGTGTTTTGTTTTAATTAATTCGTGATTCGTTTTAATTAATTCATGTTTCGTTTTATCTAATTGGTGTTTCGTTTTATTTAATTTGTTTTAATTAATATATGTTACGTTTTTATCTAGTTCGTGTTTCATTTTATCTAAATCATGTTTCGTTTTATCTAATTGTAGTTTCGTTTTATCTAATTCATTTTAATTAATTCATGTCACGTTTTTATCTAATTCGTGTTTCGTTTTATCTAATTCATGTTTCGTTTTATCTTATTCATGTTTCGTTTTGATAAATTCATGTTACGTTTTTATCTAATTCGTGTTTCGTTTTATCTAATTCGTGTTTCGTTTTATCTTATTTGTGTTTCGTTTTAATTAATTCATGTTACGTTTTCATCTTATTCATTTTACGTTTTTGTTTAATTCGTTTTAATTAATATATGTTACGTTTTTATCTAATTCGCATTTCATTTTATCTAATTCATGTTTCATTTTATTTAATTCATGTTTCGTTTAATCTAATTCATGCTTCGTAACACCACTTACTGCCTTCCGAGGAGTAGATTAACGACATTGTAGAATTAGGTCCGTCACCTACGTTGTTTTTGGCACCAACCTTCACCTGGTATTGCAAGTAGTAGTCATTTTCTCCAACCGTAATTACAAATGTACCTTCCTTCAGAGCAAGATCGCCATCAGCTACTTCCTGTGATATATGGAATCAATCCATAAGTATAATGCCTTGTAAAAACAGGCATGTACCTAAATGTTATCACCTATTATTGCATTAGATAATATTTTGAAAGCGCGAGTCTGCTTCTTATGTTTTGATTACACACAGTCACTTCGGTTGAGCACACAAAGCTATCTGACATATGAAGATGTTTAACTCAAGAAATTTAGAATGCAATGTTTGTAGTATGTGTTACATTTGAAACTGACAATTATATAATTTATTGTAATAATGCAAATACACTTTCGCATTTAAAAACCGTCTATGAAATAGTGTTAAGTACATTCTGTGTTCAAGAATTACCAGTTGTATTTTAACTAACATGTCTACCTTAAAATAGTCGTTCAAATTTAAAATAACAGTGATACGAGTACCCATTTTATAGATAATTCTGGTATAAATATTTAAACTTATCACCGTTCCATCCGTATATACAATATCAAAGGATACGCTTGAAACCTGGAACGCTGATTTGACGATGTTTGTTTTTTATTTACTCTGCTCATGCAGCATTTTTTAAATATGCAACACTGCCCATGCCCATTAGCAAGGGTAGGTGGTGTTTTATCGTGAACCAATGTGTGAACACCAGGATTGCAAACAACCAGACTAGCCTATAAACATGGTACATACATGCATCCAGTCCCGTGTGTCTCCAACCCGTTTCCAATATACGTTATATCTGATACCAGGCCCGCAGTACTGCGATACATCCAACGGCTGTGTGGATATATAAAAGAAAATAATGTGTTAATAATTGACATCGTTGTTATTAATATCGCCCCATTTAAAAATGGATTCTTAATAAAATATGACTGCAGTCAATAGACACAGAAGTGTACTAAATAAAACGTTTAAAGCTTTAGATGCAGAAGGTACACCGTGAAACGAACAAAAGAAAAATATTGGTAAATTCGGCGAATCAATGAATGTGCCGCCTTCCTCTATTGCCTATCAATTAAGTTTAATTGAGCTGAAACTTTACCTTTTAATCTTTAAACGTCACGTGTGATATATTTTTTCAGCTTTTCATTCTTGGTGTCTTTCTGTACCATTAAAGTACACACTAATTACCAACTCGTGAACAATACCAGTGGTAGAGCATCGAATCCAGGATCGGAGAGTCGTGGGTTCGATCCTCCGCCATGGCTATGTGTGGTGTCCTTGAGCGACACCTTTTCCACATATGCTTAGTACTGGTTCTTCCCAGAAAGACTTCGAGTGTGATTTGTCAGAGTTGTAATAACTTGTCTCACAGTTTAAACGAAAAGAACACTCGTCCCTAATTTTAAAGTTTTAAGAATTGCTGTAACAATGCAAACTACACAGTTGTGTTAACATTGCGAGATCATGATAAACACGTGTACAAGTTCGTATTCTGTAAAAAAAATGAATATGAAACACCAATGGCCCTAGGAAAAACTAACATAACAATGGCAAAGGAAAAAAAATATCTTTAAGAAAACAAACATTGTTTTGAAATTAACGTTTGACAACAAGGTTTTGGAAACTGATGTCACTTCATTTTCTCTTAGAAAAAAGAGCGTGATTTATCTGTGGGAACTGTTTTTACATAATTGCGCGTACCGTCCACGTGATTGTGAGTGTCTGTACGGTTCCTCCTCCACCACCAACATCACTAGGTGGCAACACCGGCTTCGTCTGTGCTATCCGTACTGCACCTGGAGTGATATTGACAAGGTGTTAGTTGAATCGGCGTAAGTTAGGTTAATGGTTCGCCGCACATTGTCAGTATATATTGAGTCAGCATTTTCTAGTAATATATTGTCTTTAACACTCGCAGATTAAAAGGCATTTTGGTTTAATAAATGTTTAACTCTTTTATTTATTTGATATTTGAAAATTTGCATATAATGGTATTTAATAACTAACAATCAAGGAATACCAAATTGAAACTAAGTATATACAATTCAAGACTGATTATAAATTAAATATATCTAAAGAATAAGTTTGTAATTTCATACTGGATGGTTTGCTTGCTTCCTGACTCCTGCCGTAGTTGTTTATACCCCGAACTCTGAACTTATAACTGGTATTAGGTATGAGGTCGGTAACAGTATATGCTCGCTGATCTGATCGTTTAGCAGTATCAATTGCCTCGTTCTGAACAACAAATGCAGGAATATCTGAAATCATACGGCAGTAACAAGTTGGTAAGTAAATAAAACAATATATCTTTCAATAACATATATATAAAGAATTTAGCTGACGTGTTAATCAGTTATAAGCTCATGAATCTATATTCTCACACGTTCATTGAAGATTTATGTAATTGTTCCGTTTATTTTCCATGAACGCATTCACATGAATGGTCATTTTAAAGGGGCAATGTTATGTATGCATTTAATATGAATTTAAGACTAAGTAACACTTAACAGAACACATGCCATACGGTGCCAGCTGTAAATGGAATAAGAAGTCAATTGACACGTTTATGCACTAACAGGACGACTTACCGGTATAATATTTCAAAAATATTACATTTTTTGTTAACTATGTGGCATTACATATTTTACAAAAAATACCCAGATACCTACGTGAATATGGTATCTGCCAGTGGAGTTTACAACTTTTACACACCTTCATTTATTAAGTATTTGTTCCAAGTACGTTAGATACCTTATTGTAAATTTACTTATTTCTTTGTTACTTTCTAAAAATAATATAAAAAGTACTCCCAATGCGAGTATCCAATGAAAAAGGAAGAATAACGAAACAATCCATATAACACGCCAGCTACCTGATTGAAGAACTGTCCAGACTCCGGGTTTAAAGTTCGTCTCTCCTTCTATATCGTAATACGTGACGTCATTCGGTCTTTGGTGGGCGGTGACTGTCCATACGAGTCTAACAGATCTTTCCGTGATGCTTTCATCATCAGCGTATACGCCAGCAGGAGGTTTTGGTGGTCCTGTAAATCATACAAGACTGCTGTTAGTTTTACAGTATTAAAATTTTAATCATATATTTGACAATAAAGTTACGAAGTGGCACATTTAACACATTATGTGGAAAGGATACAGACAAAGAAGCTTTAGAAGCTTGTGTAAATCTGCTTCCATAACTGTTAATTTACATTCCATTGCATACTTTATCATATTATTCCGTATTATTTATTTCAATTTGCTTTGCCCAAATATGCTTAACTTAAGAAAAGAACGTACAATTATAGTTCAGTAAACTGTCAACAGCGGTAAGCCGGCTGGTATCGTTAAAGCAAATAAGGTGTTATTCAACTTCCGGTTAACTCACAATATTAAAATCTCACTTAAGAATTACTTTCCTTACATGACGGTAGCAAGATTCTTACGCCCAAGAAATAAGAACTGTGTAAAGCGGTTGGGTATTACTTTTTGTTGAAAACGCATAAAATTGTCATACTTCTTTGTACATATGAGAACATTGGAACATTTTCATGATTTCTGCCTTTATATAGGTTCTGCCAAGTTTTGATGGCATTTGGAACTGTTTGATGAAGATGTAACAGTTTAAAGATGCGTAGTGAAACACTGCAACAAATGGACAGAATTGTCAAAAATAAAGGGGTGGCATCAAACCATCGAAATTATGAAAAAGCAACCTGGTAAACACGTTGATTGTTTCTGCATAATTGGACCAACAGAGGATTATCTATGGGAACAAGACACTTTTAAACCCATTTATAATGTATCCAGTGTTCTCTATGTAGAACAGAACATAATTAATTGTTGTGTGTGACGTTTACTGAAACAATCATAACCACTCACCTTGCACATTCAAGTAAGCTGAAGCCTTGACGGAGTGTAACACAGTTTTCGCTTCGCATTCATAGTTACCTTCGTTCTTGTATTGGGCCATTGTTATATACAGTCCGTTTACTCCTTGTTTTCTACCCTGAAATAAGGTACCCAAAACGCAATTGTGAAAAACATAACCGATACCTTCCGTATTTTAAAAAAAAAGTCCATGGAGTACGTGGTATAGTGGTACAGCATCGGACCCAGGTGCGGAGGGTCAACGGCTCGATCCCCCGTCAAGGCTACGTTTGCTGCCATGGAGCAAGACAATTTATCAGCATAAAATTAGTACTGATTCTACCCAGGAAGACTCCGATCATGACTTGTAACAATCGAAATAAAAAGAAATAAATATAAATAAATACAAAATAAATAAAAAGCGATTCAACTGAAATGATATGTGATGAAAAAGAGAAGCAGTGTATTTTCGTTTCTTTTGTTGTTGAATTATTGCTTATGGCGTGTTTCGTTATTTTATTCCGATATCATTATTGAAATAAATGTTAACAGCGAAATATTTGATGGCGTAAAACAGGGCAACATCTTATGGTTACTTACATTAACATATTCCGGTGATAGGTCAGGGTTGATTTCTCTTCCATTGAACTTCCATAAGTAGGTCAAGTCATAACGGCCGCTGTCAAAGGAAGCCTCGCAGTACAGGAACGCCGTTCTATTGAGAGTCACAGGTGTGTCAGTTGGCGTACGACTTAATGCAATTCCCTCTGGAAATGTAAAATGTTGCATGAAAAATATCTTATCGGTTTCGAAAAAGAGGCGTTTATATACTTACATGTGTACGAAAATACGTTATCTACTTCATGTCATACCCAGATTTACTACTCTGGCTTCTGTAAGTCATCTAGTACATTTGCCGTTGGTACTACTTGTTTATACTTGAGCATGGCTATGTTTAATGTGTGCCGTATTTGTAAGAGGCAGGATACTTTTATAGTCTATCCTAGAACCTGATATCTCCTGAATCAGGTCTATTAACCACCAACGAAAACGAAGGGAATTCCATGCCTGTCCCACAACTCATAGCATTTGAATGCTTACTAAACAGTGACGTAATACAGACTTTGAGTTGACGCAACTGACCAATCCACATGCTCAAATGGGGCTTTCCCAACATTGCTATTTAACGTCTAATTCCGTTGTCACAACTACGGTAACTGCCATGCTTTTTACTACTGTAACAGTATTAATTGAACCACAAATCTAATTCCGTCGTCGCAACTACGTTAACTGCCTTGCTATTTACTTAAGTATTATTACCTATTACTTGAACTGCAGTGTTATTCTTTGCGTCTCCGTTTGCGTTCGTTGCTACACACTGATATATGCCCTGATCACTGTATTGTACGTCACCTATGACAAGACCATATCTAGCGTCCATACCAATCCGCCCAGCGGTGTCTCCAGGTGCGATGCTCAAGTCATTTCCATTTTTCAACCATCTTACCTAAAAACATAAAATATACGGTGTTAGATTTAACTTCTTTCTCAATGGTAAAAAAAAAACGATAAACGACCAGAGAAACGTTATTTGTATGGAGTGCATGGTCCAATGGTTGAGCACCAGACCCAGGATTTTCTTATCAGAAACCAATATATATAGACATTGTGGAGGAGGAGGTGATACAACATAAAATATTCTAAATTAGCAAACGCTTTAGAGTAAGTCTAAAGCAAACGCCAACTTGATGATATCTATCTGACGTTACTTAAAGCTACATCACCTATAACTTTCTGTTTCAGTAAATGTTAGAAAATTTATTGAATCACAAAAAGGATTGTCCCATTCGAAGACAATGGTTGATTCTGTCCTCCTCATAGTTTATTTCATTTATGAGAAATGCATTAATACATAGGTCGGCGTTTTCTGTTTTATTCGTCAACGTTTTAGCATAATCCGATACTGGCCATTGAGAGGCTTTATCGAGGGCTGCGATTTAGTATTTGGTCAACAAAATTAAGGAGACAAAATACACTATTATTGTACAATACAACTTATTGGACAGAATATCCGTAATATATGAACGTTTAATATAAATGTGCAAGTTTACTGCTGAAATCGGCGATATATGCGAGGCCTCTTTAATCAGAAGAATATAACATCGAAACCAAAAGCAAATATCTCACCTCAGGAACTGGTGCGGCCTCTACAGTACATGGTATTGAGATGTTCCCTCTCAATGGCGCCAAGGTTACTGCTGGCAATGGGTGCTTGTCAAAGTTGGGCTTAAACGCTACAAATGTATTAACATGATTGATTGATTGATTGATTGTTGCTTGACTGAATATTTAAAGTCATTATTATGCCATTGAGGGTTAACAGACGATCAGTTGACCTAACCACTGTTTCCTGGGATTCTGAAAGGTTAACCAGTACTCGAGAACACCCGATCTCCGCAAGTAACTGATAACTATCCCACTTGAATCAGCGGTGAGAGACGAATGGTTATGATACACATTGTCGTATATCAATCATCACGGAGACTGTTGCCGGGCGGGGATTCGAATTCACGACTCCTGGATTGATTGTCAGACGCGTTACCGACTGAGCTAATCAGGCCTAGCTATATGTATTAATAATCATTATTGCATCGTTTTGTTTAAAGCGTAATTAGATAATTGCAAACTAAATGGCACTAGCCGTGTGCATTTTATACATATACCTATATGTTTGCATAAAAACTTATGGAAATAAAATTATTAATTTTAGAATATACACATGTATGTCGCTGAGTCATTATAGTAGTTAAATGTACTTTGTGCAAATTTATTTTGGCTCGATTGCGAGGAAAATTCAAATCTCATATGAACCGCTCTGGAGTTCGTTTCCTGGATAAAACCAGTACTGAGTGTTGTTTTTGAGAGGTATTGGATGGATCAAATTGTGTATCGAACCTTCAATCTCTGGTGTGAGCGTCCATTATTCTATCCACTACACTAGCGGGTCGCCTGTACCACCTTGCTTATATTTAATCGATGCTATAGTTTTTGCTCACGGACAGCACTTTGCAAAGCTTATCTTAATATACAGCAGAAAATATACACTCAACCCAGTTAAGGGAATTTGTTCTGAAAGCATAATACATGGTGCTGCTTAAGACAAGTGGCTGCTAAACTGAGGTGACCGCTTACACAGGTTTAACTGTATTACTAACACATAAACACAATTACAGATTGCAGTAAAGAAACTCACAAAGCACTTTAAGTTGTCCGGTACTAAAAGTAGTTCCATGCTGATTGGTCGCCCCGCATTGGTACATCCCCTCGTCTTGTGAACTGTCCACACCAGCGATGCGCAGTACATTACCTTTTATCTCCATTCGTCCTGGAATATTACTAAGAAGTTTGCCATCCTTGTACCACGTGTATGTCGCGGCGGGCCTTGCTACAGCCTTACAGTGCCATTCTAGTTTCATACCGGGATCCACGAGCTTGTCTTTAATTGAGAATGGGAAGTAAGGCTTTGCTGGAAAAGATGGATAAATAAAGTATTAGCATTATAAATATGACTAAATATAAAGTTCTGTTTAATGTGGATTCGCTTTGTACAAATAAAGTATGGAAACATAAAAGTGATATAATATGTCAATTTTGATATTTTTTCACTTTAAACACTTTCTAAAAACTACATAACTGCACGATGCAACATGAAATTACGTTACCCAATTTCGGTACCTACACTTTATTTCGCTTCTATCTTGGAAAGGGACATCATATTTGCATCACATTTCGAATGTTCGTAGTCATATATATGACAAAAAATGTATATATTTATTTTTTTAAAATATGTTTTCATCGGAATATGGTGGAAATCAATATATATATTAACAGATTTTATTCATGTTTTCAAAAGAAACATGGCGCCATTATGTTTATTTTAATACATTCTTAAAAGATTTGAGATAGTAATATTTTGGGATAAGTATATCAATATGGTTGTACTTCCATAGCGTAAAACATGGTTTGATGCGTGAACGTGGGTTAGCGCAATTTCTTATTGTCCTTAAAGGGAGTATATCAGGATAAAAACAGCGCTATTAATAAAACGCATCTCTTTATCATTAATAAATACAATCCGAATAGTGTAGTATATCGCATCCACCAAAACATGAAAAAACGACATTCAAATTAAGATGATAAACTTGAAATGAAAATCCTCATTCTAAAAATAGACAGCATTTAAATACTGTTTGACGATCTTCGCATCGCCATTCAGGCTCTTTTTAAGATTTCTACTATGCGTAAACCTGTATAACGGATCAATTTGAAATAAATAAAACCACGTGACTCATTTAATGCCATTAAATAGGTTACCATTTTTAGTGGGAATTCTATTTTGAGTCTAACCAAAGCGCGTGGCCCATGTCAGCAAAGCTATTTTCAAAATATATTATTTCGGCATGTTTAAATAGATATATTTTTGGCAATGTGGGTGTCAATGAATATATTTATATATAGGCATGGTATACTAGAATGAAATGTTTTCAGCCAATATTTAGTTTTTGCAAAATTCTTATATACTTGTATTCTCTTTAAGCGAAAGTATGTTAATGTGCCCATATCATACCGTTTTATAAAATATATGAACTGAAAAAAAATGTTTCAAGTAACTTTAGTTTAATTGTCACGCTGCTGCTAGCCAATTAAGGGTTAAAAACAGAAGGTACCCAACTATAAATGTTTCATTTAACAGTTACATCCCCTTAGAGGCGGAAGAAAGTACAGCTGTTATTGGTTGGGCATGTTTGTTAACTGCAGTTAATAAGATTGTATTACACTGGATGTAGATGGATGAAGATGTTTAACGAAACACATTTGTCAAAACTGAAGGAGTGACATTTATCAGTTCGAATTTGTTATAAAATACAACCTGGTCAACCCCATATATCTTCTTACATATTTGGAGAAAAAAGATGGCCATCTTAAAGAACCAGTGGTAATGTTTTCAGTAATCCCGAAATTCTTTAAATGTAGAACAGAGCAAAATAACTTGTACGAGACGTTTATAAATATATGCAGATGTGTAGCTGCCTTTAGGCCGTGTAGGCCCGAGCCTACACCTTTCTCTGGAAACTTGGGTATGAATACGTTGTTTCTAAGTCTACTTTTTACTTTATCGACAGTGTCACTGAGCAGAAAAGAAATGTCTTGAATGAGACCCCTAATTATCTTAAGATATTTCGGCACTGCATATGTCAACAAACAATAAAATGCAAGTTTGATTTGTGTCTTTTTTTTTTGGAACCGCAAGCTGCAAAAAAACACAAGATGTTTCGGTATTACCGATATTGTGCAAAGCTTATTTTTTAATACTTATCAAATTATGTTTCCATCTAAAGGTTTGAGTACATAGTTATATGTATTTGAGTTTCACATCTACAAAACCATAGACTTATACCGCAATATAAGGTATAAGTACTCCTTTCAAAAAATGAGATATGAAGAAATTATAATATCCGATTCGATTATTTCCTATCACGCTAATGTAGGAAAAATGCAATAACTCTTTAAGACTATAGTTTGACCAAAACTTACTCTCCATGGTAACTGTGATGGGTTCTTCCGCAAAAGATCCAGTTCCCCGCGTACATTTACAGAGATAGACTCCCTCAGCTTCTAGCGTGGCGTCTTTTATTGTTAGAACTCGGTTTCTGGCCGAAAGTACCGTTCCTGGCACAAACGGCTGGTCATTCTGACGTCTCCACGTGTAAAACAATGGATGACTGCAGGAAAAGTGATAATTTGGATCAGCACTGCAGGCGCGTATAGGAGGTGTGCGTGCATACTGGGTTCAGTGTAAAGTCTAGTTGGCTGGATATTATACAGTCAAACCTGTGTAAGCAGTCACCCGTATTAAGCAGCCACCGGTCTTAAGCAACCTTACTTTCTATTAAATTTTACATAGACTTTGACACATTTAATTGAAATACCATTATATATTAAGCAACAACCTGTCTTAAAAGACCATTTTTGGCCCTTCCCTTGATTGGCTGCTAAAGACAGGTTTAATTGTATGTATAAGAAGGGACTTTGCAATATTAGTTTTAACCATGCAACAACAGTTTCTTAGATGCATGGTGTTGTTTAAGGTTTACAATATAAAAAGGGTGGGTAGTTTAATTACATATACATTTGCTAGGCTGTTACAGGCCTCATACACAACTACCTGCATAACATGTACGATATGAAGAATGTATGCTGATTGTGTTGTGGACATCTGACCCTGTATCGGAGGGTCGTGAGTTCAATCTCTCCAAAGGCATATTTCTATTTTTGTTCAATATTGGTTCTATCCTGGTGGATTCGAATGTAATGAGAACTTAGTTAACAGCGTATGTAGGTAAAAGGAAAAGGGAAGTACTTACGATCCGTAGGCAATACACTCCAGCCGGATGGTGCGTCCTCTAAGTGCCGGACTTGGAAAGGCGTGCGTGTTTATAATTGGACCGTAGTCATTGTCAGTAGCTTAAACAGAAACATACTTAGTGAAGTAAAGTAAAGTGTTTGTATACTTTAGTGTCACCCCTTTTGAAAGGGCCAGCCACACTTGGCGTATTAGACACCTTTATGTTACACACAGTTACTTCCCGAAAGCTACCATTGCCAGGCGACAAGCTGTTAGACTTAACCACTTGGTCACGGTAGACGGTTGTTGAACCATACAACATGGCAATCTTCTTTAACACATTCCTCGTCGTTTCACTACGAACTACCTACTAATACTATGATAAAAGCTTTGACCCGGTAAATTGCTGATTATTGTCAAAGCGTCCACTTGACGATAATTACTGTTCAAGATGGCATTTAAACTGTTACCCTGTGTACGTATTATTACGTTACAATGATGACCAGTATTGATATATTGTACTTTAAATAATTACAATCTTCTTTATATAAAAAATAATGTCTAATGAGATTAAAAAGTGTATTCAAATTGTAAGCAAATACGTGTGTAATTAATTATAGCGTTACTCATTCATTCTCGCCTGTGGCATCAGATAGAAGCAAATATGTGTATGTAATTAAGTATAGCGTTACTAAGTCCCTCTCGCCTGTGGCATCAGATAGAAGCAAATATGTGTATAATTAAGAATAGCGTAACTCTGTCTTTATCACCTGTGGCATCAAATAGAAGCAAATATGTGTATAATTAAGTATGGCATTACTCAGTCCTATCGCCTGTGGCATCAGATAGAAGCAAATATGTGTATGTAATTAAGTATAGCGTTACTAAGTCCCTCTCGCCTGTGGCATCAGATAGAAGCAAATATGTGTATAATTAAGAATAGCGTAACTCTGTCTTTATCACATGTGGCATCAAATAGAAGCAAATATGTGTATAATTAAGTATGGCATTACTCAGTCCTATCGCCTGTGGCATCAGATATCAGCAAATATGTGTGTAATTAAGAATAGTGTTACTCAGTCCTTCTCGCCTGTGGCATCAGATAGAAGCAAATATGTGTGTAATTAAGAATAGCGTTACTCAGTCCTTCTCGCCTGTTGCATCAGATAGAAGCAAACACGTGTGTAATTAAGTATAGCGTTACTCAGTCATTCTCGCCTGTGGCATCAGATAGAAACAAACACGTGTGTAATTAAGTATAGCGTTACTCAGTCTTTTTCGACTGTGGCATCAGACAGAAAGAAGCAAATATGTGTGTAATTAAGTATAGCGTTACTCAGTCCTTCTCGCCTGTGGCATCAAGTATACGCAAATATGTGTGTAATTAAGTATAGCGTTACTAAGTCCTTCTCGCCTGTGGCATCAGATAAAAGCAAATATGTGTGTAATTAAGTATAGCGTTACTCAGTCATTCTCGACTGTGGCATCAGATAGAAGCAAATATGTGTGTAATTAAGTATAGCGTTACTAATTCCTTCTCGCCTGTGGCATCAAGTATACGCAAATATGTGTGTAACTAAGAATAGCGTTACTCAGTCATTCTCGCCTGTGGCATCAGATAGAAGCAAACATGTGTGTAATAAAGAATAGCATTACTCAGTCATTCTCGCCTGTTGCATCAGATAGAAGCAAACACGTGTGTAATTAAGTATAGCGTTACTCAGTCATTCTCGCCTGTGGCATCAGATAGAAACAAACACGTGTGTAATTAAGTATAGCGTTACTCAGTCTTTTTCGACTGTGGCATCAGATAGAAAGAAGCAAATATGTGTGTAATTAAGTATAGCGTTACTCAGTCCTTCTCACCTGTGGCATCAGATAGAAGCAGCTTCAAACCCAGGTTTGACCGACTTGGCGCATGCGCCTTAGCCATTTTGAGATCATCGGGAAGTACCAGGGATACGACGCAGTAGTATCTCTTGTTGGCGTCTGTTGGCTGGACCTCCGAAAAGTATAACGATCCGGACTGTGACACAAACATGTTCGAGTTGGAAGGCCACACGAATATATTGGTGGCAAAGTTTTTAAACCACTCGTAACCAACTCCTGGAAGTAAATGTAATTGTTTACTGGATTTCAGCGAGTATCGTTTTCGTATATAAGGATGTGTAAACGATTACTTTCTTTGTTGAAATAAATCTATAATAAGATTGTTTGTTGTTATTAATGTAGTTCTCGGAGTTCCTATCGGATGTTTTGACATCTGGAGTAAATTATCCTAAACAATGAAAGCTTTCGTTTTAGCTTTCAAATTGTTTTTATTAATATAGTCCCGCAGAATCTCGTTAACAGTGCCCCCTATCCGTGCGTGTTTTTCGAATGATTTTCATCGTTTTTCTTTATTGATATATAATTTTCAATATTAATTGAAAATTGTTTTTAACAATAATTTGGAATTACATATTTTATTTCCTGTGATAAGATTATATCTTTAATAAAATAAAAAGGCAAATTATGTTACCTTTATATTTAATCATTACGCCAGGGTTGATTATAACGCGGATTTTACTTCATAGATCAATAATTATTGTACAAATATTTTGATAAATCACGGCAGATTAAAAAAAAAATCGATAGAAACGCCGCGAACTACCTTAAATGATGACATGCACATATATATATATATATATAAGCTACCTATGTTTTTCTACACTTCCCAAGAAAATTGAAAATAAAAGCGTGCACAGAATATGTATAATGCAAACTATATTTTATAATGATTCATAAATATGCATTATGACTGATATTTGTTTAAAATATGATAGTCTTTATATGAATAATAAGTGGATTGAAAATTAATCAATTCATAATTCAGTTTTGATAATTAAAAATCTAATTGGGGTGATTAGATAATGCTGATTGAATAATCATATATTTAACGTTACACACTGAATGACCAGAACTCACTTGACTTTGATTATAATTAATAATTATCATGTTAGTGATATATTAAATAGTGGTATATTGGGTCAAATTTAGTCAATATGTCCTAGTCAACATAAGGTCCATAGAAAACGTTCGTGGTGGATCGAGACTCTCATTCATAATGAATTCATGTTCAGCCGTGACCTGGCTCTCAGGTTACAAAACATTACAATATATGTTTTATAACCTGAGAGTTGACAGTAAGGTTATAAAAAAAGGCATATATTATGAGTAATAATATTAAGTAAGACTATTGTGTGTCTGGTAGAAGTACAATCAGATATGAAAACAGTAATTAAGTTATAATTCGTGTATAAAGATGCCGAATACAAAGCATGTGGGTAACTTGCCTGGCGAGTGTGCCGGTGCGTTACAGTCCATCTTGGTGCCCTTAAAGGCCGAGGCGTAGACGGGTTGTGGGTCAATATTGGAAAATCCTTCTAAAACTGAGAGAAAGAGAGAGAGAGAGAACAATAAATGAAAGTAGTTTGTCTAGGAGTTACCACAGTATACGTTTGCGTTTAGTTTTAGCCGGCCAGGCTGCCTCTGTTGGTGACACCTCTGACTGCCAATTCATTTTTCATCAGTTCGAATCCCCGCCTAGCCACAAACTTTATGCTGATTATCATGCACTTTATTCTACGAAAATGCATTCCATAAAGGTAAACTCCCATACACACACACACAAACGTTTTGTTTTGGTCGTTAAAACGTCATTTTGCTTTATTGTCACGAAGACATGTTTATGTAGCTCAGTTTTAGTAATTAAGCATAATGATTGATACACTCCATTTGCATTGGTGATGTCACTCATTTGATTTGGTGATGTCACTCATTTGCATTGGTGATGTCACTCATTTGATTTGGTGATGTCACTCATTTAAATTGGTGATATCATTCATTTGCATTGGTGATGTCACTCTTTTGATTTGGTGATGTCACTCATTTGGTTTAGTGGTTTCAATCATTTGAAGGTAGTGGATCCGTAATGGGCTCGTTAACTCGTTTTTGCGATGTCGGTATCCTCGGTAACGATTTCGGAGCATCTCGTTATAGATCGGAATAAACTTATAAAATACATAATGTATAGATATTTTTTAATTATGTAACAATAAATCCCATATCCTGTTTTGTTTCATTGCTTTTAATATCATTTTATCGTCATTAACGTTAAATTAAAAAATAAATAAAAAAAATAAACGGTAATTGCTCACTTCTAGTTGTAAACAAAAATGGATTTTTACGATCGTCGAAAATGTTTTTGTTCGAATAAAAAGAAAAAAAAACTTATAAGTCTCCTTCGATTGGTGGGAATATTGATCACAAATATAGCAATCAGACCGCTTGTAATGTGTCAGAGCCAGTGTAACAATATCAAATGAAGAATCGACGAAGCGCGTTGGAAAAAATGATCAAAAATTGCTTGTGTTCGAAGTTTTGTTGTCAAACCTAAAACGTTGTCAATTATGCAGACTAAGTTCTGTACCAGTTACTTATGACAGCATTGCTCAGAAAGGGTTAGGCGAATATGTGTATGTTGTGCGTCAGAACAGTAACTGTGGACATGTTAACAGAGTTGCCTATGGCAAAAACACACCATCAAAGATCTAAAAGAATGCCCTGTTTTGCAGCCAACACAAAGCTAGGCCAGGTAAGATAGTATTGATGACTGTCTGTTGTATAACGTTGATTTTTTTTATTAGAACTGATAGTAATTAGTTGTGATGAAACTGTTCAATTATCCAGAATTTAAAAAATGCTGAGATACATATATATATATTTTTTTTTTTTGCTAGACTTTGATTGATGATTGAATATATAGAATATCATTTTCGTGCCATCGAGACCAAAAGGACGATCAGCTAGCCTAACCACTCTTTACGGGATCCTGGAAGTTTAACCTGTACTCGGGTTCACCAATTTCTAAAAGTAGTTGATAACTTTCACACATAAATCAGCGATGAGAGACGAATTCGTCTCATATCAACAACAAAATGCATAAGCTAAAATGTAAACAAGTAGTAAGAATTGTTTTTATATACATGTAGATACAATGATACAAGATACAATATATTGCAGTAAGAATGTTGTGTATGTTGATTTCAGTAATCTAGTTACACTGAAGACAGCGATTCACTGTCGGCTCTCTACTGTCTGGAGGTCTGTCAGGTCAACACACAGAGAAAGCCACGTTTTCCTGTCGGGCAAGAAGTGCAATGTTCTGTGCAGTAGACGCTGAATGGCACATAAGACTTTGAAAGTTTAACATGTATGTATTTAATAATTTATAATTGATTAATTGCATTGAATTTTACGCTGTTTTTTACGTGACAATTGTATTGATGCCCTGACATGTACACAATGAATTATATAGAGCTATACAAGTCTATGATGTACATAGTCATCGGGTTTTTGTAGATATGCAATGGTTTAACCAGGACTAGATACCCATTTTCTGTCATTATCTCTCTGCCATATGTTTTATTATAGAATGCAGTCAGATACATCTGTGTAGATGTTTAGTTTCATATTTAACAATCAATACAAAACTTCCGGGCTAACTGTTTATGACAAACCCTCTTTAATGAATTGAATTGGTTTATACCAACTTATTTCAGCTCATTTGCGAAGAAAGCTCTGAGCTTTTATTAAGCGCTCTTGAGTCCGCTTCCCGAGTAGAACCAGTCCTGTGTGTTGCTTTTTCAGAGGCACTGGGTCGAGCTGGGGATCAAGCCCACAATCTTTGGCGTGAGCTGCCAACACTATCCACAAAACCACCGTCTCACTTTGAGTATTTTAAGAATTTGTGTTTACAACAGTGAAGTCAGTCATTTAGGGACATTAAGATGAGCAAAAAATGACATATGAAGAAGATCATAGTATTCAATTATTAGTCACTTCTTGAAAATATTAGCTAAAAGCAGTCTTAAATAATAACAGTACTTTATTCTGTAATTGTAGCACTTGGTGGACTGATGCCACACATTACATCTATGATAGCTGCAGTGGAAGTCGAGTTTTCACAAACATTTGCCACCTATGTTAGACCAAGATTGCCTATACCATCAGAAGGTGATGATGATTCTGGAAACATGAGAATCAATGGCAATAGTGTGAAACCAGTCTACATTCAAACAGCTATCCAGAAACTTTGTAAATGAATGGAAAAGAATTCTAAAGTCGTATTAGTCGCTTACAATGGAAGATGATTTTATTATCCAGTGGTATATGACATACCAACAATACAGAGCAATTTTCAAGTGTGTATCAGGAATAATTATTTCCTGACAGTGTTAAGGCATAGTACCACCATTGCAAAAAGGAAGTGCTTCCGTGGGGTAGTCGCATGATGGCGGTTTTGAACAATCCTCATTTCTTCTTCTTTAAAAACGCATTTTCATTATTTTAATGCTCATTTTTTTTATTTGAATGGAATTATTGATGTATTTTGAACATTTTGATAGCATTGTCATGTTTGAATTGTGAATTTAGAAAAAAAAATGATGCTTGAAAATTGGGGTATGAATACATGATTTCGGAAGTCTACTTTCACTTTGTCACCAGTGTACACACTGAGCAGGAAAAAAAATTCTCTTATATGACACATGGCCCCTACTTTTCTCATCATATTTTGATAGTGCAGAGGTTGACAAACAGTTAAATGTAGGTTTCACTTCTTTCATTTGGGATTCTCCATGAATGACAAGCCTTCAAACTTTTATTATTTACTATAGAATAAAGAACAAAAATCAACGGTGGGATGACACCTTAAGGAAACTGTGAAATTGCTGTACGATATCAGCTACAGTGCACAAAATGCCGATTCGTAGTCACTTGGGCAACTCGTCAAATAATTGACACCGAAAGAGCTCCTATCCTACAGTTTGCTCCAAATGAAAACAATTTATAAACATTCTGGTGAAGATGGACTGAGAGGCATATTTCCTGCCAATAATGGTGATGGTGTACCAAGTGTCACCAAAGCAAAAAAGTATTAGATGAGATTATATCAAAGATGGCTATATATTTCAAACAATGACTCTTTATAATTGAAGTGTGTGTGCCAAGTGAGGGGTAGAGGGGTTCTATTCTGTTATAGTGTTAATGTGAACTTTTTTACATAGTATTAATATTTAATAGTTTATGTCATACTATGTTTTTTTTTAAATTGACACTATTCACAAGATAAATAATTTAAGTGTTTAAGCACGAGAATGAATCCTTGTAATGGGGTGGGGGTGGGTGGGGTTCTGATTCCATGTTCTATTTTCACATAAAAAGTACATATTATTGCTTTTATGCTATTTCTGTATAATGTGTGAACATCTTTATTTCAATAATATTTGTCATTATAGTTTTTGTATAAAAACTTGGAAACATTAATTTTACTTTTAAGATAAACATTTATTTCTATAGAAGTGCCGATTATGAACTTTTGACCCTATCATATTAAAAAAATTATTGAGAAAAAAAACGGATGGTAAAACTTCCTAATCTTTTGATATCATATGTGGAATAGTATATATATAAAAGTTAGTCATGTAGTATTGAGTAGTATTGATGCCCCAATAGTAGAATGGATTCTCTACACTTTTATTTTAGAACAACTTTTTTCAAAACTATCAAAAATATGGATTTCTCCTGTCCGCTAGAATATAAATGAGTTCATTTTAGATTATTTTTTTCAATTTAATGTTGCATGCTCGTATTTTTTCTTAAAACATATGCTTTTAGAATATACTGATACTGAAAAAAGGAAAAAAATATTGAAAATTAATAAAATTGTAGCAATTTTACCTATTTTGGACTTTGTAATTTTTTTGCAGCCTTTGGAAATGGGATATGGTAAAGTAAATGCGGATAACTTTTTTTAGACGGTAAAAGTTTCTAAAAATTTGGAAATTAGTCAGTGACATTATATAGTTAATAAAAATAAAAGGCTTTAAAAGATTTGAAATATAGCCCATTACGGTCCCAATACCTTAAATAGCCATATTTTCAAAAGGAGCTAAACCCGAATGAAATACTTACAGCCGTATATTAGTTGTGCCTTTTCACTGACAACTGTTCCTATCTGGTTACTCGCTGTACAGTGGAAACGTCCGATGTCCTGCGAACTTGGGTTCTGTATGGAAAGCCGGCCGCTACTCAACGTGTATCTGTTGTTGGAGGCGGACGTGACCTGCGTGACGTTAGAATCGTACCCGTTTCCCATGTACCAACTGTAGGTAGGATAATCATTGCCCGACGCTGCACATTCGATCTCCACGGAAACTGCTCCATCTATAATCTAAAACAATAAAATCGAAGCATTCGAATTGGCAATTCATGAGGACGCATGTCAATATACCATCTTTTTATGCCCATTTCCTTTTTTTTTACCTTTTTTTTCGATGCTCATTTCCTTTTTTTAATTTTTTCCATGCTCATACTTTTTTTTTACTTTTTTCCATGCTCATATCCTTCCTTTACTTTTTTCCATGTTCATATCCTGTTTATTACTTTTTCCTGCTCATTTCCTTTTTTTTTTACCTTTTTTTACCTGCTCATACTTCTTTTTCCCTGCTCATACCCTTTTTTTTACTTTTTTTATACTCATATAATTTTTTTACTGGTTCATGCTCATATCCTTTTGTTTTACTTTTTTCCATGCTCATTACCTTCCTTTACATTTTTCCATGCTCATATCCTTCCTTTACTTTTTTCTATGCTCATTCCTTTTTTTACTTTTTTTTCCCATGCTCATTCATTTATTTTTTTACTTTTTTCCATTGCTCGTTTCCTTTTTTTCACTTCTTTCCATGTCCATATCATTCCTTTACTTTTTTCAATGCTCATATCCTTTTTGTTACTTTTTTTCCTGCTCATATCTTTTTTTTACATCTTTCCTGCTCATGCCATTTTTTTACTAATTTCCTGCTCATACCATTTGTTTACATTTGTTCCTGCTTATATCTTTTTTTTATTTTTTTGTTTGCTTATATCCTTATTTTACTATTCGATGCTCATATCCTTTTTTTACTTTTTTCCATGCTCATTCCCTTCCTTTATTTTTTTGATGCTCATATTATTCCTTTACTTTTTTCTATGCTCATTTCCTTTTTTTACTTTTTTTCCATGCTCATAATCTTTTTTTTTTACTTTTTTCCAAGCTAATTTCCTTTTTTTACTTTTTCCCATGCTCATATCCTTTTTTAACTTTTTTCCATACTCACACCTTCGTTTACTTTTTTCCATGCTCATATCCTTTATTACTTTTTTTCCAGCTCATACCGTATTTTTACTTTTTTTTCCTGCTCATACCATTTTTTTTTTACTTTTTTCCTGCTAATATCCTTTTTAGACTTTTAGTTGCTTCCATCAATAACGTGATATTTGTCTGTGAAAAAGACAAATTATCCGTATAAACTCCAGCACGTGTTCTATCTGAGAAGAATGGTATTTCAGTCTAGTGTGTCAGAGTCGATGTAACTTTTAATAATGTTTAAATTTAGTGTTGGTAACTGTACGGTTGTTAATATCAAAATGTTTTAACTTACCAGTATATTATCTGGCTGTTGATTAATTACCGGTCCTCGCTTAACGTCTCTTGGATCCAAAATCCCTAAGCCATAATCTGTAAAGAGGGGGTAATGTACGTGAATAAAATCACGATCTCTTATAATAAGTGTGTATTCTGTGCGGTGAATACAACTATATTCTTACAGAAATATCATTCATATTATGTTAACTTTAGGTACAAAGAAAGAGAAAGAATAAACGTCGTTGTTAACATATCACATCAAGTCTTGTTACTATGGGAACTTATAAAAACGTTGCAACTGAGCACAACAACATTCTGCTTGCAGTATTGAATACTAGTTGGACGAAGTTTAAACATGATAGAGCTATACGTTATCTCAGATACTACCCAACCAACATTAATATCCTGGGCCCAAACGTGTGAGCTCAGTGACAGGTTAATGATTTCTAAACAGCACATTGGACCAGGAGGCGGCAGCAGGGGAACCCACAGACAAATTAAACATTACCAAAATTTTAATACTCTAACTATTAGCTCAGTAGGTAACGCGTCTGACTATCAATCTAGGGCTCGTGAGTCCAAATCACTGCCCGGCAACAGCATCCGTGGTAACTGATATACAACAGTGTGTCTCATTAATATTCGTCTCTCAACGCTGATTCAAGTTGGAATGTTATCAGTTACTTGCGGAGATGGGGTGTACTCGATTGCTTGTTAACCTTTCAGGATCCCAGGAATAGTGGTTGGGTTAACTGATCATCTGTAAGCCCTCGATGACATAAAATGACGATTCAATTAATCAATCAATATTTTTCTTACTCAAGAAAAAAAAATAATTTCCATAGATAAGCGTGCTAGAAATATTTTCAAACTATTTGAACGCTGATTTGAGATAAATTTACTAACAAGAGCATATGCCTATCTAACGTTTTGAGATATAATTACCTTATCGAGAAGTTTAAAATACACTATCTTTAAGTATAAGATTTTAATGAAATGTTCAAATATTCATGATTTTACTTACCAAATTCTCTGGCTAGGATGTCTATACTAGCAGCTTTCGTCTGAGGAATCTCACAAATGTAGTTAGCCGGGATACTGGCAGAAGCGACCGTCCATTTATACCCAGACGCTTCAAATGATAATTATTAAACTAGTACAAACTTAACATATGTAAATAAGTCATGTGGAATTATTAGAAAGCTAACAGCTTGCACTGTTAAACTACTATTCTATTTCAAATCCATTCACGTATTCAGTTGGATGACTACAGAGATGATAAAATAATGTGGGATAACACCGTAATGTATACACGTGTACAGTTGGATGACTAGAGAGATGATACAATAATGTGGGATAACACCATAATGCATACACGTGTACAGTTGGATGGCTACAGAGGTGATAAAATAAAGTGGGATAACACCATAATGCATAAACGTGTACAATTGGATGACCAGAGAGACGATACAATAATGTGGGATAACACCGTAATGCATACACGTGTATAGTTGGATAACTAGAGAAATGATACAATAATGTGAGATGACACCATAATGCATACGCGTGTACAGTTGGGTGACTACAGAGATGGTACAATAACGTGGGATAACACCATTGTGCATACACGTGTACAGTTGGATGACTAGAGAGATGATACAATAACGTGGGATAACACCATTATGCATACACGTGTACAGTTGGATGACTAGAGCGATGATACAATAACGTTGGATAACACCATAATGCATAAACGTGTACAGTTAAATGACTAAAGAGATGATACAATAATGTTGGAAAATACCATAATGCATACACGTGTTTAGTTTGATGACTAGAGAAAGGATACAATTATGTTAAATAACACCGTAATGCATACAAGTGTACCGTTGGATGACTAGAGAAATGATACAATAATGTGGGATAACACCGTAATGCATACACGTGTACAGTTGGATGACTAGAGAAATGACATAATAATGTGGGATAACACCATAATGCATACACGTTTACAGTTTGATGACTAGAGAGATGGTACAATAATGTTGGAAAATACCATAATGCATACACGTGTACAGTTCGATGACTATGGAAATGATACAATAATGTGGGATAACATCATAATGCATACACGTGTACAGTTTGATGACTATGGAAATGATACAATAATGTGGGATAACACCATAATGCATACACGTGTACAGTTTGATGACTAAAGAAATGATACAATGATGTGGAATAACACCATAATGCATACATGTTCACAGCTGGATGACTGGAGAGATGATACAATAATGTTGGATAACACCATAATGCATACACGTGCACAGTTGGATGACTAGAGAGACGATATAATGATGTGGGATAACACCGTATTGCATACACGTGCACAGTTGGAAGACTAGAGTGATGATACTATGACGTGGGATAACACCATATTGCATACACGTGTATAGTTGGATGACTAGAAAGATGATACAATAAAGTTGGATAACACCGTAATGCATACACGTGCACAGTTAAATGATTAGAGAGACGATATAATGATGTGGGATAACACCATAATGCATACACGTGCACAGTTGGATGACTAGAGAGACGATACAATGATGTGAGATAACACCATAATGCATACACGTCTACAGTTTGATGACTAGAGAGACGATATAATGATGTGGGATAACACCATAATGCATACACGTGTACAGTTGGATAACTAGAGAAATGATACAATAATGTGAGATGACACCATAATGCATACGCGTGTACAGTTGGGTGACTACAGAGATGGTACAATAACGTGGGATAACACCATTGTGCATACACGTGTACAGTTGGATGACTAGAGAGATGATACAATAATGTGGGATAATACCATAATGCATACACGTGTACAGTTGGATGACTAGAGAGACGATATAATGATGTGAGATAACACCATAGTGCATACACGTGTACAGTTGGATGACTAGAGAGACGATACAATGATGTGAGATAACACCGTAATGCATACACGTGTACAGTTTGATGACTAGAGAGACGATACAATGATGTGAGATAACACCATTGTGCATACACGTGTACAGTTGGATGACTAGAGAGACGATACAATGATGTGAGATAACACCATAGTGCATACACGTGTACAGTTGGATGACTAGAGAGACGATACAATGATGTGAGATAACACCGTAATGCATACACGTGTACAGTTGGATGACTAGAGAGACGATACAATGATGTGAGATAACACCATTGTGCATACACGTGTACAGTTGGATGACTAGAGAGACGATACAATGATGTGAGATAACACCATAGTGCATACACGTGTACAGTTGGATGACTAGAGAGACGATACAATGATGTGAGATAACACCGTAATGCATACACGTGTACAGTTTGATGACTAGAGAGACGATATAATGATGTGGGATAACACCATAATGCATACACGTGTACAGTTGGATAACTAGAGAAATGATACAATAATGTGAGATGACACCATAATGCATACGCGTGTACAGTTGGGTGACTACAGAGATGGTACAATAACGTGGGATAACACCATTGTGCATACACGTGTACAGTTGGATGACTAGAGAGATGATAAAATAATGTGGGATAATACCATAATGCATACACGTGTACAGTTGGATGACTAGAGAGACGATACAATGATGTGAGATAACACCATAATGCATACACGTGTACAGTTGGGTGACTAGAGAGACGATACAATGATATGAGATAACACCATAATGCATACACGTGTACAGTTGGATGATTAGAGAGACGATACAATGATGTGAGATAATACCGTAATGCATACACGTGTACAGTTTGATGAATTAAGAGACGATATAATGATGTGGGATAACACCATAATGCATACACGTGTACAGTTGGATAACTAGAGAAATGATACAATAATGTGAGATGACACCATAATGCATACGCGTGTACAGTTGGGTGACTACAGAGATGGTACAAAAACGTGGGATAACACCATTGTGCATACACGTGTACAGTTGGATGACTAGAGAGATGATACAATAATGTGGGATTATACCATAATGCATACACATGTACAGTTGGATGACTAGAGAGACGATATAATGATGTGGGATAACACCGTAATGTATACACGTGCACAGTTGGATGACTAGAGAGATGATACAATAATGTGGGATAACACCGTTAGGCATACACGTGTACAGTTGGATGACTAGAGAGACGATACAATGATGTGAGATAACACCATAATGCATACACGTGTACAGTTGGATGATTAGAGAGACGATATAATGATGTGGGATAACACCGTTATGCATACACGTGTACAGTTGGATGACTAGAGAGACGATACATTGATGTGAGATAACACCATAATGCATGCACGTGCACAGTAGGGTGACCAGTGAGACGATACATTGATGTGAGATAACACCATAATGCATACACGTGCACAGTTGGGTGACCAGTGAGACGATACATTGATGTGAGATAACACCATAATGCATACACGTGCACAGTTGGGTGACCAGTGAGACGATACATTGATGTGAGATAACACCATAATGTATACACGTGCACAGTCGGATGACTAGAAAGATGATACAATGATGTGGAATAACACCATAATGCATACACGTGTACAGTAAGATGACTGGAGAAATGATACAATTAAGTGAAATAACACCATAATGCATACATGGCACAGTTGGTTGACTAGAGAGACGATACAATGATGTGGGATAACACCATAATGCATACTCGTGTACAGTAAGATCACTGGAGAAATGATACAATTAAGTGGAATAACACCATAATGCATACACGTGTACAGTCGGATGACTAGAGAGATGATACAATAATGTGGGATAACACCATAATGCATACTCGTGTACAGTAAGATGACTGGAGAAATGATACAATTAAGTTAAATAACACCATAATGCATACATGGCACAGTTGGATGACTAGAGAGACGATACAATGATGTGGGATAACACCATAATGCATACTCGTGTACAGTAAGATGACTGGAGAAATGATACAATTAAGTGAAATAACACCATAATGCATACATGGCACAGTTGGATGACTAGAGAGACGATACAATGATGTGGGATAACACCATAATGCATACTCGTGTACAGTAAGATGACTGGAGAAATGATACAATTAAGTAAAATAACACCATAATGCATACATGGCACAGTTGGATGACTAGAGAGACGATACAATGATGTGGGATAACACCATAATGCATACTCGTGTACAGTAAGATGACTGGAGAAATGATACAATTAAGTGGAATAACACCATAATGCATACACGTGTACAGTCGGATGACTAGAGAGATGATACAATAATGTGAGATAACACCATAATGCATACTCGTATACAGTAAGATGACTGGAGAAATGATACAATTAAGTGGAATAACACCATAATGCATACACGTGTACAGTCGGATGACTAGAGAGATGATACAATAATGTGGGATAACACCATAATGCATACTCGTGTACAGTAAGATGACTGGAGAAATGATACAATTAAGTGAAATAACACCATAATGCATACATGGCACAGTTGGATGACTAGAGAGACGATACAATTAAGTGGGATAACACCATAATGCATACACGTGTACAGTAAGATAACTGGAGAAATGATACAATTAAGTGAAATAACACCATAATGCATACATGGCACAGTTGGATGACTAGAGAGACGATACAATGATGTGGGATAACACCATAATGCATTCTCGTGTACAGTAAGATGACTGGAGAAATGATACAATTAAGTGAAATAACACCATAATGCATACATGGCACAGTTGGATGACTAGAGAGACGATACAATGATGTGGGATAACACCATAATGCATACTCGTGTACAGTAAGATGACTGGAGAAATGATACAATTAAGTGAAATAACACCATAATGCATACATGGCATAGTTGGATGACTAGAGAGACGATACAATGATGTGGGATAACACCATAATGCATACTCGTGTACAGTAAGATGACTGGAGAAATGATACAATTAAGTGAAATAACACCATAATGCATACATGGCACAGTTGGATGACTAGAGAGACGTTACAATGACGTGGGATAACACCATAATGCATACTCGTGTACAGTAAGATGACTGGAGAAATGATACAATTAAGTAAAATAACACCATAATGCATACATGGCATAGTTGGATGACTAGAGAGACGATACAATGATGTGGGATAACACCATAATGCATACTCGTGTACAGTAAGATGACTGGAGAAATGATACAATTAAGTGAAATAACACCATAATGCATACACGTGTACAGTAAGATGACTGGAGAAATGATACAATTAAGTGGAATAACACCATAATGCATACACGTGAACAGTCGGATGACTAGAGAGATGATACAATAATGTGGGATAATACCATAATGCATACTCGTGTACAGTAAGATGACTGGAGAAATGATACAATTAAGTGGAATAACACCATAATGCATACACGTGTACAGTCGGATGACTAGAGAGATGATACAATAATGTGGGATAACACCATAATGCATACTCGTGTACAGTAAGATGACTGTAGAAATGATACAATTAAGTGGGATAACACCATAATGCATACACGTGTAGAGTCGGATGACTAGAGAGATTACACAATAATGTTGAATAACACCATAATGCATGCACGTGTACAGTAAGATGACTGGAGAAATGATACAATTAAGTGGGATAACACCATAATGCATACACGTGTACAGTCGGATGACTAGAGAAATGATACAATAATGTGGGATAACACCATAATGTATACTCGTGTACAGTAAGATGACTGGAGAAATGAAACAATAATGTGGAATAACACCATAATGCATACACGTGTACAGTAAGATGACTGGAGAAATCAGTCGGATGACTATAGAGATGATACAATAATGTGGGATAACACCATAATACATACTCGTGTACAGTAAGATGACTGGAGAAATGTTACAATTAAGTGGGAAAACACCATAATGCATACACGTGTACAGTCGGATGACTAGAGAGATGATACAATAATGTGGAATAACATCATAGTGCATACACGTGTACAGTAAGATGACTGGAGTAATGATACCATTAAGTGGGATAACACCATAATGCATACACGTGTACAGTCGGATGACTAGAGAAATGATACAATAATGTGGGATAACACCATAATGTATACTCGTGTACAGTAAGATGACTGGAGAAATGAAACAATAATGTGGAATAGCACCATAATGCATACACGTGTACAGTAAGATGACTGGAGAAATGATACAATAATGTGGGATAACACCATAATGCATACACGTGTACAGTCGGATGACTAGAGAGATGATACAATAATGTGGGATAACATCATAATACATTCTCTTGTACAGTAAGATGACTGGAGAAATGATACAATTAAGTGGGATAACACCATAATGCATACACGTGTACAGTCGGATGACTAGAGAGATGATACAATAATGTGGAATAACACCATAATGCCTACACGTGTACAGTAAGATGACTGGAGTAATGATACAATTAAGTGGGATAACACCATAATGCATACACGTGTACAGTCGGATGACTAGAGAAATGATACAATAATGTGGAATAACACCATAATGCATACACGTGTACAGTTGGATGACTAGAGAAAGGATACAATGATGTTGAATAACACCATAATGCATACACGTGCACAATAGGATGACTAGAGAGATGATAAAATGATGTGAGATAACACCATAATGCATACAAATATACAGTTGGGTGACAAAAGAAATGATACAATAATGTTGAATATCACCACAATGCATACACGTGTACAGCTAGATAACTAAAGGGATGATACAATGATGTGAGATAACACCATAATGCATACACGTGTATAGTTTGATGACTAGATAAATGATACAATAATGTTTGATAACACCATAATGCATACACGTGTACAGTTGGATGACTAGATAAATGATACAATAATGTGAGATAACATCATAATGCATACACGTGTGTAGTTTGATGACTAGATAAATGATACAATAATGTTAGATAACACCATAATGCATACACGTGTACAGTTGGATGACTAGAGAAATGATACAATTATGTGGAATAACACCATAATGCATACACGTGCGCAGTTGGGTGACTAGAGAGATGGTACAATGATGTGAAATAACACCATAATGCATACACGTGTATAGTTTGATGACTATGATATGGTACAATAATGTGGGATAACACCATAATGCATACACGTGCGTAGTTTGATGACTATGATATGATGAATAGATTAATGGCACAATGTGTATCCCGATAGAAATAAACTGAAAAGACGTGGTTTCTCTTTGATTGGTTACAATGTTCTAGACATTGATTCATTTCATTTTCACCATCATTTATTTAAATTTATTATTTAATATATTAACTTTATACTTAAATCTTAGTGCTAATGTTTATATAGGCTTTTTATTTTCTTACTTATTATAATACTTAAAACAAGCATTATTTTTCAATTTAAAGTATGTATTTCAGTAAATGAATGTCGGTGAAAATTATAGCATAAAATCAGTTAGAAGTTTCGATTTTCGTATGTAGGTTTGAATTTTGAGAGACACAAATGTCAAACCAACTTCCGTTTACCAACCCGGGAGTGGAGGAGATGGGCGTGTTTATAATCTTACCTGTGTAGGTGTAAACTACTCTGTCGTAAGTTTCCTCTCGATTAGGTGGTCTCACCCAGTATGAAAATCCGGTCTGGTCTATAATACTGTCACCCTCCCACAAAAGCACACCATTGAAATATAACCCGGATGTGAACCAGTTGGACTGTCTGAAGACATAAGGATAAATATCTTAATACGTATATGGGTCATGTATGTGTCTATAATTTATACATACAAAACGGAGTTAAAATCATTTGCATCCCACAGCATATTACAGTTATATGGACATTGTCATTACTGGTACAGGAAGACATCAACAGTATAAGCATTATATAAGCTGACTCAGCGTCCTTCCGTAATCAACTGGTAAACTTTCTCACATATTTATTATAACCTAGCTAGGGTCGAACTCATGACCTTAGAGGTGAGTGGAATGGAGCAGTGAGACATAATATTAAGCCTCATGGCCGCAGGGGGTCATACTTATAAACTTAAGTTCTATAATTCAATAATGATGAAAATAATAATAGTAATAATAATAATATTAAACTGACAATATTGATGCTGATGCTGATGCTGATGCTGCTACTGCTGCTGCTGCTGCTGCTGCTGATGATGATGATAATAATAATGATAATGACGATAGTGATAATGATGATGATTATTATGTTGATGATGATGATGATGATGATGATGATGATGATGATGATGATGATGATTTTTATATTAGTTCTCTACTATAGTATTGTTTTATTAAATAGTAAATTATTAAATATAGACCATTACCATGATTAAGATATAACATTACATTTTCTTTTACTTTATAAATACGGTTAATATAAAGTTTCAAACTGATTAATGAAAGTTGGCATTATCAAATATGATGGATCAGACTTCCACAAACAAAGGCCCAAGTAAGCAAACGAATAGCAAAATGCTTCAGTATTGCCTTAGGAGAATACAACTGCAGAATAGGTGATAACTATAATGTACGTGTATACACATTAGATGTCAGAGTAACTCGTGATATTTTATTTGGAAATAATATCAACAATACATACATGTACACATATACAAAAGACACGATAAACAATTATCAAATATCTGCTTTGAGAATCGGACCCAGACCCAAAATCTCATCTTATTTGAAAAACATGTTAACCTTAAATTATTGATAAGAACTGTGATAATTGTATGCCTAATAATTTCTGTCATAATAAATTTTATCGTAATTTTTATTGTATAACTTGCTTGTTTAATTGTTATTTTTGGATTCTATTCCCTAGTTCAATTCTCAGATTCAACGAATTGATGAATTTGGGGTCAGGTGTTACAGCCAGGGAATAATGGTAAAACATCCATGGGAAAGCGTTGGCCCTCATCCCATTCTGGTAAAATAACTTTAATTGAACTATTAATGTATATAAAAACTCGGATAGTAGTCTATATTCATCATATCCCCATATTTGTTGGCTTGAACTTTCACCATATTTTGGTAAAATAACTTTAATTGAACTATTAATACATATAAAAACTCGGTTAGTAGTCTATATTCATCATATTCCCATATTTGTCGACGGGAACTTTCATCCCATTCTAGTAAAATAACTTTAATTGAACTATTAATACATATAAAAACTCAGTTAGTAGTCTATATTCATCATATCCCCATATTTGTGGACGTGAACTTTCATCCCATTCTGGTAAAACAACTTTAATTGAACTATTAATGCATAAAAAAACTCGGATAGTAGTCTATATCCATCATATCCCCATATTTGTCGACGTGAACTTTCATCCCATTCTGGTAAAATAACTTTAATTGAACTATTAATACATATAAAAACTCAGTTAGTAGTCTATATTCATCATATCCCCATATTTGTCGACGTGAACTTTCATCCCATTCTGGTAAAATAACTTTAATTGAACTATTAATACGTATAAAAACTCGGTTAGTAGTCTATATTCATCATATCCCCATATTTGTCGACGGGAACTTTCATCCCATTCTGATAAAATAACTTTAATTGAACTATTAATGCATATAAAAACTCGGATAGTAGTTTATATTCATCATATCCCCATATTTGTTGGCTTGAACTTTCATCCTATTTTGGTAAAACAACTTTAATTGAACTATTAATACATATAAAAACTCGGTTAGTAGTCTATATTCATCATATCCCCATATTTGCCGACGGGAACTTTCATCCCATTCTGGTAAAATAACTTTAATTGAACTATTAATGCATATAAAAACTCGGATAGTAGTTTATATTCATCATATCCCCATATTTGCCGACGGGAACTTTCATCCCATTCTGGTAAAATAACTTTAATTGAACTATTAATGCATATAAAAACTCGGATAGTAGTTTATATTCATTATATACCCATATTAGTTGACGGGATTTTTCATCCCATTCTGGTAAAATAACTTTAATTGAACTATAAATTGATATAAAAACTCGGTTAGTAGTCTATATTCATCATATCCCCATATTTGTCGACGCGAACTTTCATCCCATTCTGATAAAATAACTTTAATTGAACTATTAATGCATATAAAAACTCGGATAGTAGTTTATATTCATTATATACCCATATTTGTCGACGGGAACTGTCATCCCATTTTGGTAAAACAACTTTTATTGAACTATTAATGCATATAAAAACTCGGATAGTAGTCTATATTCATCATATCCCCATATTTGTTGGCTTGAACTTTTATCCTAGTTTGGTAAAACAACTTTAATTGAACTATTAATACATATAAAAACTCGGATAGTAGTTTATATTCATCATATCCCCATATTTGTCGACGGGAACTTTCATCCCATTCTGATAAAATAACTTTAATTGAACTATTAATGTATATAAAAACTCGGATAGTAGTCTATATTCATCATATCCCCATATTTGTTGGCTTGAACTTTCATCCTATTTTGGTAAAACAACTTTAATTGAACTATTAATACATATAAAAACTCGGATAGTAGTCTATATTCATCATATCCCCATATTTGCCGACGGGAACTTTCATCCCATTCTGGTAAAATAACTTTAATTGAACTATTAATGCATATAAAAACTCGGATAGTAGTTTATATTCATTATATACCCATATTTGTCGACGGGAACTGTCATCCCATTTTGGTAAAACAACTTTTATTGAACTATTAATGCATATAAAAACTCGGATAGTAGGTTATATTCATTATATACCCATATTAGTTGACGGGAACTGTCATCCCATTTTGGTAAAATAATTTTAATTGAACTATTAATGCATATAAAAACTCGGATAGTAGTTTATATTCATTATATACCCATATTAGTTGACGGGATTTTTCATCCCATTCTGGTAAAATAACTTTAATTGAACTATTAATGCATATAAAAACTCGGGTAGTTGTCTACATTCATCATATCCCCATATTTGTTGACGGGAACTTTCATCCAATTTTGGTAAAAATCGGCACAAATGTTATTGCTGTGTCATTTATTTCATATTTGAATCGTGTAAATAAGTTATTTTCAGAAATAGAGTTCAGTAAAAATTGTTTGTTTCTTTGATATACGGGCTTAAATTTTGAAGATACTTCCGCATTTTAGGCGATATTTCACTTATTTTACTTTATTTTCAGTTTCGTTTTATGATGCGACAATGGGCAGAGAGCAGACAGCGGGGAGAGAGCGGATTGGATGTATCTGCTAACCTGGTAATAACTCGACAATGCTGGTTTTACAACTGACCGTTTCAGGACTCACACCACTATTATCTCCCTTGGATACTCCGGACCTGTGGACAGAGGTAGGAGGTGGAAATACAATTTTAGTTCTCCTATTCTTTCTTTTTTCAGGGCTCTATATTGCAGTGATTTATTTTTTCTATCATGTGTTAAATGGTCAATATTTTAGAAATCACCACTGAAAATTTGAAGCTGGTACCAGATTTCAAGGCAATTCTATGTCTTTAAGAATTGATGGTTTGAACTGCATCGTGGGCAAATCACAAAATCCTTGGATTGTATTTTTTAAACGGTTAGGTATGATTTTTTTCTTTGCAATTGCAGATCTTGAACCAGTGAAGAATTTGAGCCCAGTCACATGTTGCAAATCTTGTTTGTTGTGTTTTCTTTCACTAAGGTTTGGACATAAATGTTACAACAGAGCCCTATTGGACATGTTATAATGGTGCGATACGTACAATTCTTCTGGTGGACGTAGATGTTGTTTTTTTTTCAGGATATTGTACTTACTTCCGGTGGACATAGGTGTTGTTATTGTGGACATTGTACTTACTTCCGGTGGACATAAATGTTGTTATTGTGGACATTGTACTTACTTGAAGGCGTTATTCTTTACTAGCCAGTCTGAAATAAACTGGTGCTCTTTGAAAAGGTTGACACTGACAAGGGTGGCACCGTCCGACTGAAACAGCAATATGAAGATTCAGCATTACGCAATTAGAACATGAGTTCGTCTGATATTCGTTTTCGGTCTTTCGCGATTATACATGTAGTATGTGGAGGCTGAGAATGTTGGGGTTAGTTTCATGTTGAATAGTAAAAGACGATACCCGAATATCACGCTTACTTCGGTCTGTCTCAGTATTACTGATTAATCAAATACATAAATATATGTATACATATTTATTTAGGTTATACTAGTGCAGTAAAACCTTTGTAAGCGGTCACCTCTATTAAGCAGCCACTTGTCGTAAGCAGTCATATTTGCTATACCCAATTGTTATGCTTTCAGTGAATTTTCACCTGTATTAAGCACAACCTGTCTTATAAGGCCATTTTTGCTCCTTCTTTCACTTGACTGGCTGCTTAAGACAGGTTTAACTGTATGTGATATGTCAAGTTCGACCGGTGGAGGAAGAATGTGAGAACCGCCGTCTTTCCACAGTAACTGGCAATTTTTTCACATTGAAAGTTTGGATCGAGTGGGACTCGAACCTAAGACTTCAGCGGTGGTAAATAAATCATCTTAAGATGGTGCCTTAGACCAATGGGCCACGTATAATCATTATCTCGGACAGAATTTCCATATATATGCCTCACATTTTCAACAACTTACACACGGATTCCATCTACTATATAAGTTTACATGATATAATTTAGGTTTCTAATTACCCAACATATATAACTAGCCGGGAAAAACAATGTAGACATTTATTTATGCCGCCTAAATAGGCAGACTGGCGCTAATTCGTTCTTTGTTTTTCATACATAGTACCACCATTGGAAATAGGAAATGCTTCCGTGGGGTAGTTGCATAATGGCTGTTATAAATAACTCTTGTTTCTTCGTCTTTAAAAATGGTAGACTTACACATTCATATTTCAGTAATGGTGTAACCCCACCATTGATTTTTGTTCTTTATTCTATAGTTAATAATAAAAGTTTGAATGCTTTTCATTCACACAGAGACTAAAATGAAAGAAGTGAAACTTACATTTTACTGTTTGTCAACCTCTGTACTACCAAAATTTGATAAGAAAAATTGGGGTAATGTGTCATGTAAGAGATTTGTTCTACTCAGTGTGTACACTGTCGGCAAATGAAAGTAGACTTCCGAAATCATGAATTCATATTCCATTTTCCAAGCATCAATATTTCTTTCTTCTAAATTCACAATTCAAACATGAAAATGCTTTCAAAATGTTCAAAATACATCAATAAAGCCATTCAAATAAAAAAATGAGCATTAAAATAGGGAAAATGAATTTTTAAAGAAGAAGAAAAAAAAGGATTATTTATAACCGCCATTATGCCCACGGAAGCACTTCCTTTTTTTCCAATGGTGGTACTATGCCTAATCAACTGTCCCTAACAGAAACCATTACTCTAATTACCTCCAATATTGAAGAGTTTCATTATTTGAGTACGGAAAGACGATAAGCGACTATTAAACTAATTTCTATCTGGACCCCAACAGGTGTTAAAATAGCCATGTTGATTAAAATTCACTAAATAACACTCATGCTGTGCATGCAATCACTAGAATAATGATTTTTACAAGCGTTTTTTAAAAATCCAAATTTTTAGAATTGTTTGTCAATTATTATGTTTTAACTGTCAATTCTAAATTATTTATTAGGCCATAATGAATTAATTGCTAGATTATCATCCCCGCCCTCCCCCCTAAATTTCATGGCGCCCTGACCCTTTTTATTATGAAAAAAAAAAAAATAATAAAAAACATCAAAAAATTTAAAAATAAAAAATAAAATCCTCCCACCCTCTCCGTTTTTAAGAAAAAATAGGATGATAATCTCGCAATTAATTTATAATTGCCTTATAGACATTTCTGATGAAGAAATAATGTTTCAATTAAATAAACCCACGATGAATCGCTATAAGCAGAAAGAAGTGAAAGCGTGCAATATGCCAGCCATGAGTAAAAACACATAACAACGAATCATCGGTCATACTGTGTAATAGTCTTTAATTTATTATAGCTCGATCACGGTAGGTTGGACATATCTATTAAGATAACACGATAATTAAATATACACCTAACGCCTTTTAAAACGCAAGTTTTTTTAAGTTTAAATATATATTTTGTATCCCCGATCTGCTATCAGTTTTATCGGTTAATTTATATAGCAATAATTTGTTTTAGTGTTTTAAAGTGGTACAGTTGTTGGAATAAAATTAAAAAAACAAGGTAAGAAAGTTTTGTCTTGGTTTATCATTCACGTCATATCTAGATTTGATGCAATATTCATACTTGCGTTTTAAAGACGTTAAGTATAATATTTTATTATTTGGTATTTAAAACAATAGGTCAAAACCTTTTTTTTATATCATATTAAACATTACTTCCGTCAAAATAAATACTTTGGCTCTAACTCGGTAGAGCCACATTTCAGTTAGAGCCACATTGGCGCTAAATCATTTATCTTTCGAAACAAAATTCATTTTCCATCTGGTCCTTAGATCTGGGGAATAAATTGTCTTACCGAGCAGGCTGCATCTGCTTCCTCGTACACTAGGGACTCTGAATCAACAAACTTGTAGCACGATACGTCATGTAGCGTCCACCCAACAGGACATCCTGAAAATAAAGAACGCAGCTAGTTAATTAATATACAGATTAGTATAACGATATGCCTTAAAACATCTCAGAAAAACTTAGCATAACGATATGCCTTAAAACATCTCAGAAGTGTTAAGTATAGCGATATGCCTTAAAATATCTCAGAGTGCTTAGTATAACGATATGCCTGAAAACATGTCAGAAATACTTAGCATAACGATATGCTTGAAAACATCTCAGAAATTTTTAGTATAGCGATATGCCTTAACACATCTCGACACGCTAAGTATAACGATATGCCTAAAAGCATCTCAGAAATTCTGAGCATAAAGATTGTCTGAAAACATCTAACAGAAGCATTTCTTATAAAGACATGCATGAAAAATAATAGAAATGAATACAAAGTATACCTGAAAACATCACAGAAATGCTAAGTATAACGATATGCTCGAAATCACTACAGTAATGCTTAGTACAAAGATAGTCAGAAAACATCACACAAATTCTAAAGTATGTATACGGGTTAGTGCCGTTTTGTGACAGAGCTGGGCTCTAACCCGCGACCTAGGCGATGAGAGACATCGCCTTAGACTATCCGGCTATGGAAGACCTGAACTACTTAGTATAACGTACTCCAGAACTGTTTAATATAAACGTTATTAATGAAAATATCCCAGAACTACTTAAGTATTAATGTTATTCACGGAAATATCTAAAAAAAACTTAGTATTAATGTTATCATCAAAATATCCCAAATTTACTTAATATAAACATTATTTATGAAAATATCCTAAAACAACTTAATATCAACGTTATTCATGAAAATATCCCAAAACAACTTAGTATTAACGTTTTGCCAGAAAGTATCCCAAACTACGTAGTACAAAATACGTCTTCCAAAGCATCATAAACCTACATAGCATAAATAAAAGCATGAAAACAACGCATAATGACTTAAAAAAAAAAGACAGACTGAACTTAGTTTGACATTCGTGTTTTGTCTTTGGATAATAACTCTAATCCTGTCCTGTCTCGTTTAAAAACATCACAAAGATAATGTTTAATAGACTGGTCAACTCCGAACCGGACAATGCAAACTTTGAAATAGGAGACATTCAGCAAATCAAAGAATGGATTTTACTGCAACGTCAAAATGACCGAATCTATGATCGCAAATTCCTGATCTAGTATATGTTCTCTTAAATATCCTTTTCACTTTACTAGTATTGATTTCAGTGACATAGAAATAGGTGTGAATTGCATTTGAAATACAGCACACGCTTTTTTTAAAAAAGTAAAATATTACAACGATACGTATCGAGTTCTGTTATTCAGCCTAGTCAGCCAAGACTGGGCGTTCTCGAATTGCAATCTGGTGACCTTTTACCCTACGTTCCTGTGCGGAAGTTATCCACACTGTAACACAATGTGTGTCGCTCTTTATTCATTGACTGGGTTACATTGTCACGATTGAGTTTCACGTACTTTATGAAGCCCTCCTACACGCGATCTGCATAAAAAAGAACTAGACATCGTTTCATTTTCTTTGTCAAACCGTGTATGCATTCGTGTTATGTGTAACTGCAAATGCCGATCGTGTTTTATAAATAGTATGCTTATGATATGAATTAGGTTAAACCTGAAGAAGCAACTTATAATTGTACATATACTCAACCTGTATAAGCGGTCACCTCTATTTTGCAGCCACTGGATAGTCTTGGGCAGCCACATTTGTTATTTCCCATTTCTATGCTTTCAGTGCAAATTAACCTGTATTACAACAACCTGTCTTAAAATGCCACTTTTGTTCCTACCCTTGACTTGCTGCTTAAGACAGGTTTGACTGTATATTTTTTTAGTATATAATCCTAATTATTTTACATCGATTGTGAAATGCATGTACCAGTAAGTTGGATTTCTATTCCTGATACTCAGGACAAGCGGGGGCGGTAGTGTAATGGATAGAGTGTTGGCCGCTCATGCCAGAGGTTGTGGGTTCAATCCCAGGCTCGACCCGATTCCTCTCATAAAACAATACTCAGTACTGGTTCTACCCAGCGGTTTACATAAGCTTTTAGCTTTCATTGCAATCGAGCTAAAAAACAAATTAGTATAAACTAAGTGGTCATCGCGTGTTTTGTGGTGATATAATTTTGTTAATTAAAAAGACATTGGTCGTATTAGTGGACCGGTATATATTTGTATAAGTCTCTTACTAGCATTAAATGGTATGGTGTTAAGCATCAAATTAAAAAAAAAAACAGTCCTACCAGGACTATACCTGCTTGAAACAATATACTTTAAAAGCGCTGTCGTACTGGAGTATCATGCCACAGACGCATGGTATACTTCCCCACCCAGTCACATTACACTGACACCTGGACGATTTGACGTAGAACTTTCTTCTAAATGCTGGCTGAGCGAACATGACCAAATACACTGCCATAACACACAGCCTCAAAACCATCTTGCTATTGTATTTGCCCTTTTTTCTTTATATGATAGAAATTTGAAAGTACCCTCCAATTACATGTTGTTTAAATAGTCCATTATTATACTAGTGCATAGCTATTAAGACAAACATTAAAATTTATGAGTTCGCGATCTGAATAATACCATCTGAATAGAGATATCTTCTTTAAAATTCCAAATAAAAAATGTAAACAGTCGTAAACAAACAGGTCCTTTACATCGTTAATAAGTTTTATTTCTGTGTCTTAGAGTTGCAATATCTTAGTCCTCTTGTAACTGCCGTGCCGTCGCGATTGTCGGTGGTGCTCGTTTTAATTTGCTTTATTAGTCGACCGATCGACCCTATTTGCTACGGATTTCGTAAGTAGTCCCTGGAGTGACGTAATATAGGGAGCAGCAATTGTTTGAACGAGTAAAGAATATGTTGTTAGTATGATTTACATGCTTTTATTACAGGCATAGCACCACCATTTGAAACAGAGTGCGCTTCCGTTGGGTAGTCGCATAATGGCGGTTATAAATAATCATTGTTTCTTCTTAAAGAATAAAGAACAAAAAATCAATGGTGGGGTTACACCTATATGATGATAATTGTAATGTTATTATTTAACAAAAACATACAAGGTTTGTCGTAATAGTTTATTGTTTAAAACGGGGAATGAAATAATGACGGATCCTACCGAATTGCCGTATTGGCTGGTTACAGACATACGGTAGTCTGCAAACACAACTCCGGTTGCTTTGCATCAATATTTTCTTGTATGGTTTTAAACGTATTTATTTTACCTCGATCGAGAAACAAGTTATTACGTTATTACGATTAACACAAATCACGCTCGTAACCAGTATTAAGTATATGCAGACAAAGTGTCTTGCTCAAGGACACCATACATAACCGTGGCGGAGGATCGAACCCACGATCCTCCTAGCCTTGGTTCTATGCTTAACTCGCACTCCACTTTTCTTGTATTCAAACCATCCCCGTGTAACTACTGTTGTTCCCTGATCAATATAGAGACTAAACTGTTATTAGTGTCTGATCAATAGAGCCTAAACTGTTGTTAGTGTCTGATCAATATAGAGCCTAAATTGTTGTTAGTGTCTGATCAATAGAGCCTAAACTGTTGTTAGTGTCTGATCAATAAAGACTAAACTGTTGTTAGTGTCTGATCAACAGAGCCTAAACTGTTGTTAGTGTCTGATCAATAAAGCCTAAAGTGTCTGATCAATAACGCCTAAACTGTTGTTAGTGTCTGATCAATAGAGCCTAAACTGTTGTTAGTGTCTGATCAATAGAGCCTAAACTGTTGTTAGTGTCTGATAAATAGAGCCTAAACTGCTGTTATTGCCTGCCCAATGAAGCCTAAAGTGCTGGTAATGTTTAATAAAGAGAACCTAAACTGCTGTTAATGCCTGATCAATAGAACCTAAACGTTGCCGACTAGTGAAAATAATTATATTTAATAATATTTCAGTTGGTGTCTATGTGTATGGTATATTTCAGTTGTACATAAAATAAAAGCGACGCTGTACAAATAGACGTACGCAAATGTCATTATTCAGTAAACTAGATTCAGTTCAATGGTATCCATTTATAAATCGTGTAGAACACCCGATGACTAAACAGGTCGGTTGGACGTTTTGAATGTCTATAGAATACTACACTTGTGAAGGATCAATAAGTGCACATGTGTAGATCTATTATCGACAGTAGCGAAGAATGACCCAAACCAAACGACACCTGTATTGTATGCGGCAGAGTTCATTGAGCCTATAGTTAAATATTTATACCGCCATTGTACACAAAATACCCGCCAGCAGTTTATGTCCTGCTGTGTGCACATGAAAACATCAATATACATTCCGTTTACTAATTATATACTAGTATAACAAGAAAGAGACACTATGTAATAATAGTTTTCAACTTAATACGATTTCGTGTAAACCAGGGACATATTATAGTGTAAATAAGTCATTTGTAAAACTTACTAACGCCACTAAATATAGTTTATGACAATGCTTTGAATTGTCAATGAGGTGTATGTTACTTACTAACAGAGACATATAAACATGTAATAAAGTCACTGATATTAGAATAGTAATTAAAAACTCGTTAAACGCATCATATATAACTATCATATCGCCGATTTTATGTGAAAACGCAACGCATTATATTATTCGACATAACATTAAAAAAGCATGCGTTTAAAATTGAGCGCAGACTGAAGTTTTAATTTTATATTCGTGTGTTTTCTTTTGATAAACTTATACTATCTACACATGTTCAGTCTCCAGTACTGAAGAGATACATTTTAAAATTGTTATAAAATAGTCATAAAAAGATATATATGCAACTACCTTCAAAATTGAATGACAAAATATTCACCTGTGCTGGTTTTTTTTGTCTCGTTTTGAAAGATATATATCAAATTCGGTTGCGCTTTGTTATAACCATGCATTAAGATCATGTTTGTCGAATTGGTGCAAAAAAGTAATTCGTGCCTTCTTATTTGATATATACTTTGTACCGTTTTGCATAAATGCGACATTATGGAAACGCATAACAAATGTAAAAGGCAGTTTGCATAATATTAGCTTTTCGTCTTTCGATAATCAACTCTTCAATATATGAGACTGAGAAGTTGAGAGGTTGTTTCGTGTTGAATATCCAAAACGAAAACTTAAACTTCAGTCTGCCTAAAAAGAGAGAAAAAGAGAGAGAAAGGGACAGACGGACAGAAATACTCATGATGGGATGTTATGGGTGTAGGTTTTTATCTGTTATAAAAACATCTTTTTTTTCATAAAACAAAGCCTATTTTCTTTCTAATCCTAATGTCACAAACCTTGAGATCCAACCCTAATGACACTAAAAAATAATGAAAATTGGTAAAATAAAAGTAAAAGAAAAATGTGTAAAAACTGAAAAAAAATGGAATTAACCCCACAACTCCATTCCATACACATATGGGGGCTTGTGGGTTGGTGTCTTTTACACCCACAAGTCCAACGCACCCCACAATGTCATTCTGTACTCACAACGCAACCCACAATGTACCCCGGGCGCGTGCGGACGGACGGACGGACAAATGGACTGACGGGCGGGCGTTTCGGGCGGTCAGGCAAGCAGGCAGTTATTTTTATATTTAGCCAAATGTTTCAAGTATCAACATAAATTGATGTAATTATATTCTTCGAATGATTACACTCCAGGTGTATGATTCCATTCGTATTTAAAGACATATTTTAAGAATAATGAGATATTTTATAGAAATCCTATGCTTTCGGAAAAAAATTAAAAGTGTTAAATGTATTTCTTCTTTAAAATGAAAGTTAGTGTGAGGCAGGAGTAATTTTGTTGTTGTCTTGTTTTCATTTCAGAGCATCGGTCTTCGGTGATCATTCTTCATTTAGATCATAGTTCATACCAAAACAATGTGCGTGCGTGCGTGCGTGCGTGCGTGCGTGCGTGCGTGCGTGCGTGCGTGCGTGCGTGCGTGCGTGCGTGTGTGTGTGTGCGCGCGTTCATTTGTAAAGAAATATGACATATGGTCAACAACAAAATATGTCTAGGTATCAATGGCATTTCCAACCTGTATGATTGAATAATTGAACAATTGTCCAGCATGTAGACATATATTGGTAAAAGATTTATTTTTCATAAGGTTCTAAAACGTGTACAATTGTTACAGAAATTTAACATGGCAGTTACCTGATCACGGTATATCTTCATGGTCATTTTTTTGAAAATAAATTCGTATATTCATTTGAAATTAACTACACAATCATTACATACAAATTTTGTGGATACTATATACATAAAAAGTATTTCTTTAACGTGTTTAGTAGATATTTTTATAACTGGGTTCAATTGGCGGACATTCAGTAGTTTAAGCCCGTGTTCAACTTATACGCAGTTAAAACTAGTACAACTGTAACGTATACAAAATTAAATATAACACAATTACACAAACATACCAAAACTAACTATCGGTTGTCCATAATTGCCGGCAATAAATCCAAATATAATTCCAATTAAAAAATAGTGTTCCTTTGCGAAATTCATTATTATACGTTTATATGTTCAAAACATGTTTGTTCTATAACTGAAAGAAAACAGTTCGAAAACGAGGCTATTCAAAACTGACTGGTTATAGTTCCGCATTAAACATAGGATTGCTACCCGATTAAAGGTTTATTTTACCTTCACAGTGTGACTTACAAACTGCTATTATTTCATTTATTGACAAAATCTGGTCTATGCACAGTAATTTGACTCTTTGTACAGTTTCCAATAATAGCTACCATGTTAGGTTAAACACTTTGGGGAATATTTGTAAAATGCGTCACATACGGGTACTGTGTTGAGGGTTTCGATTTTAGAGACGTGTTTTTGTTTTGAATAAATAGTATTACAAGCTGTGGTGCAGTAAATGTTTATTTGTTTTTTACGCTGGAGTCTTTGTAAAATAAAGTGCTAGTACGTTGTTATATACTCTACGCTATTTTGTTTATTATATGTATATTGATCGCTATTTTACGTATTTACGCGAGATTATATGTAGTACAATTCACATGCATTGGACTATTACATACACGTGTACTAATTTAAATGTCGTTCTTACTTCAAAGACTTATTTTTTAAGATGATTTTTTTGGGTAAATTTCAATGATTTTTTAAGATGAAATTTTATAAATTATACTTTTAATTTGTAATTATTTGACGTGTTAATATGTCATTTTGTTCATGGTTTCATTTACTAGAATTTTTAAAATAACTTTTTGGGTGTTTTTCGTTTAAACATATTTTATTTCTATTTATATATACAGAAACGGGGTTGGGCCACAAGATCTTCCAACATTAGATTCGGCCCTCCCCCTACAGTTTAACAAATAACAAGTATGGCAGTTGTAAACAAATAAAAATAAATATAAAGTAGAAAAAGACAGAATTGTAAAAGAATGAGAGCAGAGGATGTTTTCGAGTGGGTGTTTTTGGGTGTTTACGAGTACGTGCCTCGAAAGCATTTCTATCTAGATCGTTGCATTAAGTGATTTGGCGTAATGAATAAGTAATTTGGTGTAATGAAGAATTTTGTTTTATAATTTCATGTTCAATGTTCATTTATTAATTTCTTAAGTGTATCTCGTATGTAAGAAGTCGTATAGTTGAGAGACGCTGGGGAGATTACTGATCGCTGTATTATTCTAATTCCTTTAGAAAGTATGTCATCTTTCTTGATAAAATTTTTCGTTTATATCATGAAGTACAATGGATATTCATTGTTAAAATTTACACATATCAGGGGTCGTATTCACCAACCATTCTTAAGAATATTCTTAAACTTGAGCTTGAAAATCCTTTGAAAACAGTGCAGGAAGAGTACAGATTGCTCGTAACGATTTCAACCTTAGATACCCAGTTTACCATGACAAATAGAATACTTGTGATAGTTTATTTGACTATATATTAGGTGTCCCTACATGCTTGTAAATTTTGGTCTAAAAAAATGGTCTCTAAGTATGTTTTTCAAAAACCATTCTTGAGTTCAAGTCAAAGAATAATCTTAAGAACGGTTGGTGAATACCACCCCAGTACTTTCAGGAAGTGTCTTCGTGCTTAAATCTTTTATGTATACACTTGGAAGCTATAAATTAGAGTGAGAAAATCTCAAAAACCTAACAAAAAGGCATAGTAAAATAGCAGTTTTTATTTCCTTTGAAATAATATCGTGCGTCATGTGTGTATAATATTATGTAATTGAGAAGGTGACTCGCCTTTTCAACGTGAATATATCGCTTATGTGTAATTGATCAATACGGTTTATATTGTATTATATTTGTTAATATTCACGAACGGTGCAATGGAATGTGTTTTATGTTGTAAATAAAGTACAAAAGCAATGCTTATCTAGCTTGTGTTCTTTCGAATTAAAACAGTTGATATTTACGTTTGAGTTTAAATTTTGAACTAAAACGGAATAATCTCGTATTAAGAATAAGAAAACCATACGACCGACACAAGACTACCATTTGAATGATTTGAATGACACATTTACCATACCAACAGTACAAACACTGCTTTGGATAATTACTGAAACGGATACAACAAAAAAACAATATTATTGACAGCAGGGGCTACCACAAAACTGCATCTATGTAACTTGAAATTAGTTTACTTGTGCGCCTCGGTTTTATCCACGTGTAAACATTATCCAACGAGACGGCCGATATAATAACCATGGCGACGCCAAATATCTTTTAAAACGCCTAAACTGGCGCCGTAAATAAAACGTCACAAACAATTCCCATTGCCCCTTGAAAAATGCTAACAGATATTTGTATTTTAGCCAGGCCTGATTAGTTCAGTCGGTAGCACGTCTGACTATCTCCGCCAGGCCACAGTCTCCGTAATGATTGATATTTGATATTGCGTCTCAATATCATTCATCCCTCACCACTGATTCAAGTGGGAGATTTATAAAGCTACTTGCAGAGATACTAGTCCCAGAAAACAGTTGTGTTAACTGGTTGTCTGTTAGCATTTGATGGCATAACATGACGCCAAATATTCAATCAATTAATAATTCAGCGTTTGTTTTGTTTATGGGAGACCAGCGCGGTGGTGTATAGGTATTTATATATAAGTACCGCCTTGCATACCGAAGGTTGTAGTTATGATCCTTGTATAACCATTGACTTTTAAGTCCTTAGAATACCGGGCCCCATTTTCACTAAACATCTCAATTTGAGATTATCCTCAACTATTTTTTTTAAATGTTAACAGTCCATTTACATTGATCATTTATCACGTTGTGACAACGTTAAATGTCGCAGCGACGTTAAATGTCGCACCGACGCTAAATGTCGCACAGACGCTAAATGTCGCACCAACGCTAAATGTCGCACCGACGCTAAATGTCGCATCAACGTTAAATGTCGCACCGACGCTAAATGTCGCAACCCACGTTATATATAATGATAATGAGACGCTTTTTATCCATTATTAATAATTATTGTATTTTTTCTAGCATATTTTCCTGATACATTCCCTTGAAATTAAAGGTAAATATACCCTTTTTCTGAGTTATGTGATAAAAACAATCTTACATTCGTGCTCCTCTATTATTGAAATGATTAAACTCGTTGATAAAAATAATACGATGCCAACTTGTCTGATAAGTTCAATAACAAATAAGGACTTATGTAAGACCCTCTATATATTATTTAGCTAAAATGAACTTGACAGTGCATGAAAATTAAAGACCTGTAAAACATTACTAATATGACTCAGCATAAGTTAAACTGTTTGTGTTTTTGTGAATACACACTGAAACTGGTAAACAACTTTCAACAGATTGGGACTTAATAATAGTATTCAAAAACATTTAAATTTGCATAGTGTATTGAAGATTAACGAAATGCAGCAAAACAAAACCTTTGATGAAAATGATATTCTTATTATAATGGCTACACCATAAATTGATACATTTTACACAGATCATGAATCGTAGTTGTATAAAAGTTTGTAAATATGACAGAATCAGTGTAACCTAAGCCATTGTAAATCAGTTTGCATCCGTAATGCCAAAACATGTTAGAAACAACGTGACAATGGCAAATTCAAATGAATAAAGAATTATCTACAAAAAAATCCTAGACCAGAAATCTCATTTTGTTAACTTATGCCAAAGTAGAGATGTAAAAATGTTAGTATAAAACTGATGTCTGAATTAAATCACAAGTTTGAATCTCTTTCATTCAATGCATAAGTCATTCCCAGGAATGGGTGTGAGTTGTGCCATCTGTAATCTATGCTCCTGCAGCATAAAGGCCATGCCAAGATGGAACAAAGCTTACACTTTTATGTATGGATTTTATTATATATTTTACAGATAATAAAACAAGAAGTTGCATGCAAATGACTTTGTTTTGTTTTCTGTACAATATCACTAAGCCAACGTTAAACTGCTTTTGTGTATGATTTAAGAATGCACACCGTTACTGAAATACATATTAAACTATGTAGGGTATTTGTTTATCTCGCAACAGATAGCAATATATTACAAAACAGTTTTGAAAACCATCTACATGGTACACTGTCGTGATCGTGATACTGCATAGCTTTTCCGTGTTCCGGCAATAACAATGTGTATGGCTGTTTACTGAAGGGAGCTAGTATATTGTTGATTGCATATGCGTACATATGCATTGCATATTTGTTCAAAGGAATCAAAAGCTGTACGTATATGCAATCAACAATATAGCTAGTTCCCTTCAGTAAACAGCCATACACATCGTTATTACTTCGTTGGTAAAATGCCATATCACGATCACGACAGTGTGGTATATGGACGTCAAACGGTGCGCAACGAAATAGCATGTATAGAGACGACACTTTCATTATAAATGAATAATAAATGTTTATAAGCGAGTCATGCATAAGTGTTTAAATTTGTAAAATACAGCGGATTTTTTTGCATATATACATCCAGAAAAAAAATTCTTCAGCATGACAGAGGAAAACGTTTGATGGGCATGTAAATCGTCCTTAGAGATAAAAATATAAAAAAAACATTAAAAGTCGTCTTTACCATCCCCAATCACAAGGAAAAGCGGAACGAATCTGCATCTAGGGCGAAAAATTGACATATTATTACTCTGGAAATTTATAGGTCGCACAGAAGCATTGAATTTAAATGCAATAGTGGTGTGAGACGTGTAATGTCGGTTGCGATGGGTGACGGACAAAAGACCTCCCGGACATAACCCCTCACCCTCATGTTTGTATAGGCGGACAAAACACCTCCCGGACATAACCCCTCACCCTCATGTTTGTATAGGCGGACAAAACACCTCCCGGACATAACCCCTCACCCTCATGTTTGTATAAGCGGACAAAACGCCTTCCACAAATTTTACAAGGCGGACAAAACCCCTCACGCAGATTTTACAAGGGTGACAAAACCCCTCCCACGAATTTTACAAGGTGGACAAAACTTCTCACGCAAGTTTTACAAGGAGGACAAGACACCTGCCGTGAAATTTACATAATGGACATACACCTTTCTATAACATCAAGACAAAGTCATTTTTCACATTTTTTTAAAGATCCACATAATTATGTATGAAGTCAAGACAATGCATGCAAAAGTTTAATACAAAATAAGTAAAGTTTGATGTTTTCAATTATGAAGTTTGTAAGATGGTATTGAACAGTCTGTATGTTCAATCAACTAAATTAAGCAAGTTTGTAAGATGGTATTTAACAGTGTGTGTGTTCAATCAACTTAATCAAAACCCTTTAGATAATAAGACAAGTGATATACAGTTTGTGCATAATCAAGTGTAATTATCTCGTGTGGCCTTTAATTAAGCATTAATTGAAAGCTCTGTGCCAGCAGTTTATCAGTGAGGATAGGACTCTTGCACAAATCCTTTAACCTATGGGATAATGCATAAGACTGCATTAACACTTTACTCCATAGAAACACAGTGTTTTCCACTCTATCAGTGCTTACAATTTGAAAGAATCCAAGAACATGCTTATGGAGCAAATGATTGAATAAAATGCTTTGTGTGTAACAAAAACGATTTCCCGGTGCTTTTGTGAATACTGTATATTTGATATATAACGTTGATTGCAACGTTTAGCGTCGGTGCGACATTTAACGTTGTCACACATGGCTACCAATGGCTGAAGATAAGTTACTAAGGAGTGAAACTATATAAGAATTATTTTCTTTGATTTCTGTTCTTTATTCTGTTGTAAATAAAAATGTTTGAAGGTTTGTCATTCATAGAGAGGCCCGAATGAAAGAAGTGAAACTTACATTTTACTGTTTGCTAACCTCTGCATTACCAAACTATGATGAGAAAAGTAGGGACCGTGTGTCATATAAGAGATGTTCAGTGTACACTGAGTACCAAGCATCAATTTGTTTTTCTAAATTCACAATTCAAACATGACAATGCTTTCAAAATACTTCAATAATGCCATTCAAATAAAAAATGAGCATCAAAATAAGGAAGACTACCCAAAGGAAGCGCATTTTGTTTCCAATAGCGGTGCTATGCCTCTAATAAAAGCATGTAAATCATACTAACAACATATTCTTAACTCGTTCAAACAATTGCTGCTCCTTATATTACGTCACTCCAGGGACTACTTCCGAAATCCGTACCAAAAAGAGTCCCCACGGAAGCATTTCCTGTTTCCAATGGTGGTACTATGCCTATTTGTCATCAGACGGGGTATGATGGCATTTATCTGCGCCTGGGATTATTATATTAATATAATCTTTATTTCCCTTTGTTACAATAGTGACTTTATAACAGATAGACATGACACTAGTTACAAGGATTTAATAAAGTCCTCGTTATTTTGCAATTGATTGCTTCAAATTACGTATTTGTTCGCTCAAAACACGTGTTTATTTACTTAAAGACTAGAATATCCCAACACGTCATCGAGCCGCATATAGTTAGTACATAGTCCGCCATGATTGGCATACAATTGAGTGTTAAACCCATTCAAAGCTTTACTCAAGCTACGTCCAAAACAAATAGACATTGCATAGATTCTTTTCACACGTTTATTCTTGTTCAATTATAAGTGTCACTTTGTCCCTTTTCTTAACGGTCAATAGGCAGATCAAAATAATAGCCGTGCTAGACATTTAATCAAATAAAATTGAAAGGAAAAAAATGAACAGAGTGTGGAATGCAGACAGTGTTATACATGTATATACAAATTATGGAAAGATTAAAAAAAGGGACACATTCTTGATAAAATAAAGTAAGATCTACTAAAATTGCATTGGTTTTAAAGTCGCAGTAACTCTAATTCTAGTGTAAACCACAGCATTCATGCAACTGGGGGATAAATAGCCACACAATATAAACAAATGAAATTAAATTATGTCGCGCTGCGGTGTCGATAATAAACAGACAATGTGCAAATCTGTTTAACCCATAATATGCGTGAAAGTCTGGTCTAAAAAGCCCAAGTTGTGGGAATGCTATGATTCGTGTGCATGATTCTATGGTCTCCATTAATTGTCATATATAATGAATTCAAATAGGCCTTTAACAGCATTAATACGAATATTGTAAATGGAAATAAAACGACCACCTGCGATGCCCACGAGCAAGATACGGACGAGCAAGCGAGATTAATTTGATAAATATATGATGCGTTTAAAACGACCTCAGCCTCAGGCGCATTCTTAAAGGACAAAATCAAAGTCACTGGATATATCGAATTAACGCATCATTTCAATGTAAAATTGCCCATGGTAAAATAGGCCAATAGCTTATACAAATTTATTTACCAGTATTATTATTATTATTATTATTATTATTATTATTATTATTATTATTATTATTATTATTATAATTATTATTATTATAATAAGAAGTAGTAGTAGTAGTAGTAGTAGTAGTAGTAGTAGTAGTAGCAGTAGCAGCAGTAGCAGTAGCAGTAGCAGCAGTAGCAGTAGCAGCAGCAGCAGCAACAGCAGTAGTAGTAGTAGTAGTAGTAATAGTAGAAGTAGTAGTAGTAGCAGTAGCAACAGTAGCAGTAGTAGTAGTAGTAGTAGTAGTAGTAGTAGTAGTAGTAGTAGTAGTAGTAGTAGTAGTAAGTAGAAGTAGTAGTAGTTGTAGTATTAGTAGTAGTGGTAGTAGTAGTAGTAGTAGTAGTAGTAGTAGTAGTAGTAGTAGTAGTAGTAGAAGTAGTAGTAGTAGTAGTAGTAGTTGTAGTATTAGTAGTAGTAGTAGTAGTAGAAGTAGTAGTAGTAGTAGTAGAAGAAGTAGTAGTAGCAGAAATAGTAGTAGTAATAATAATAATAGTAGTAGAAGTGAGGCCCTCCCGGGGGGTTTTGAGATCTGGAAAACATGGCCATTTATTTTCAGAGATCTGGGGAACATTGGCCATTACTTTCAGAGATCCAGGGGTCAAAGGCCTAATTTTAATGATCTAGGGATATTGTCCCTAATAAAAAAAAGTACCTTATTTGATCAATTTCATCAGAGACATATAAACAGAGATAGGCATCTGGAGGCACTTCTCTAAATTTCAGGTGGCACATTTTGGCTTTTTCAAGTTTAGTTTGAACTAACTTATTTTACTTCGATTTTGAAACAAGTTCTTACGACTTAGACAAAACACGCTCGAAGTCTTCCTGTGTATAACCAGTACTAAGCATATGTGGAAAAAGTGTCTTACTCAAGGACACCACACATAGTCGTGGCGAAGGATTGAAATACCCACGACCCTCCGATCACGGGTTCGGTGCTTTGCCACTAAATCACGTGGCGTTTTCTAAATCATGGAAACACACATCCTCCAGAATTAAACAATACATTAATTTTGTGATCATGGTATCAAAAGAAAGGGCTTGATTCGGGAGATTATTTTTTTTCGTTTTTTAATCTAAAGAAATAAATAATTTTACGCTTAAAGTTTTTTGTGTGTGATCGTTTTCTCTTTTTTAGCCCATTTTTGAAATAAGAAATAAGAAAAAAGACTTCAATAAATATCAATATGAACATTTCGCCATCGATGGAAAACTTACTGCTTCATCTTTCTACCTAATATTTCTATTTTTATTGTGTCAGTTTGTTTTAAAAAAAATTTTTGATGAAATTTCAATACATTTCGATTTCAATCTGTAATAATTTAAATTCTGAAGAAAAGTATTAAATAATTGATGATTGGAATTGGTCATCATTTTTATCAGCATTACTTTGGCACCAAAATTCTTAAATTCAGACCAAGATTCGAAGAGTTATTATAGAAATACTAAAAGTGCCGTGGACATTATATTGCTATTAGCCTGCCAGTGTCTGTAATTAAGTCACTGATATTATGTATACTTTTTATACTTGATCATAATTTACTATTAAAATGATATGTCAACTGCTTGAAACAGCTTTGGAGGTGTCTTACGTGTTAGTCTGGGACCCTGCACAACTTCATCCCATAATCGTATCTACCCGAAATAAATTTTGGATGGTAATTCCGACCAAAGATATATTTACAGTACTGATGAGTAAAGGCAGAATAGTGCAGTGGTTAATATCGTCGATTTCGTATGGTAAGGACTGGTGTTCAATCCCACCCGGCATCTACTTTTTTTATAAGATCGTGTTTACACAATAAAGTCAATTATTTATGTGTATTTATAATTATTTATGTGTATTTATTGCCTTTTGTAAATTAACCGTTCAGCTGTTCATTTTTTTGTCTCTTCTGTCCTTCCATCGATATCTTCTTTGGCTCTACTCGCCAAAGGCCAGCAGGGCTTATGTCGTGGTAAATTGTCTGTCGTCCATCCGTTAACCTTTTTCTTGTAGAAGCTATAGCATCCCCCACAATTTTCAAAGAATCTTATCCAAACTCGCACAGCATTTGTATAACCACAAACTCTTGAAGTTCTTGAACCAGCGTGATTGAACCACAAATGTTCCCTGCCACAGGGCTTACAAGCACATTTTTAAGGAAACTTAAAAAAACACTTTAGCTATAAACACATCTAGCAATACTTATCAAATAATGACCGAACTAAGTCCCAAGCAACTGTTGATATAGCCCCTGTGAAGATAACAATAAGCTATTACATATTAAGATAATCGTAGTTACTTCCCTTTGAATCTGTTCTTAGAATTTAGCTATGCAATATGATTTCAATGGCTTACATATATAAAACGTAAAGTCATAATTTAAATAAGAATATTTAAGAATTGTTTTTCGTTTGATATAGAAACATTATATTGGAAGATATAAAAAAAATGTCCTATTGAAAATATTTAAGGACGATTTCTATAGTTTTTTTCCCATTTATTTTCCTATGGATAGAATTTTAAGAAACTTCCCAGTATTTAAGTTAAATTAAGATTTAAGTTAAGGAAAAAAAACACACATGTTACCGTTCAGACGTTTTGGTATTACCTCCTCATAAACATACTCGTCCTTGAAAGTTGGCGAAGTAACATAGATTTAACAAGCAATCTAAAATTGTTTACTTCTAGTATTTAATTAAAACTATTACATATATGCATGCATATAATATTAATTTTCATGGAAATGGTAAATACAAGCTTGAATTTAACTGTTTAGGGTATTTAAAACAATATCATTTCGGCCGAGTGTCAATTGTTTTGTTTTTGTTTTTTTAAAAAAAAATATAGCGTTACATCTAAACGTTATTAGGGTTAGGATGTTGTTGTTGTATGGTGTTTAGCGTCGCTTTCAACAATTTTTCAGTCATATCGCGACTGTGTCTACTTGAGACAGTATTCTAAGCGCTGTCACACTGGAGTATCATGCCGCAGACACATGGTATGATACTCCACCCAGTCACATTATACTGACAACAGATTCTGACTCTGGCTTGAAATAGCAGTTACATGATGTATCGCCTGTATTGTGTTTTGAAGTGAGTCTTAGCTTAACTCACATATTTTAGATCTATTTGAACATAGAGATTATTTCCTTTTAGATACAAAAAAGGCAAACAAAAAGAGATGTCGCCAACTATTGTATTTACAGAAACCTTGTAAAGAGAGAAGCAAAAAAGGCAAAGTCTGAATAACAAATAAACTAGAAGAAAATAAAAACGAACCCAAAAAACTCTGGTTAGAATTAAAAAAAACAACCTTGGATATAGTAACAAAAGTAAGTCCTCTCTAAAAATGGTTTTAAACATAGATGGCGAAACCTGTTTTGAACCGTCTAAGATTGGTAACCATTATAATATATTTTTTACTAGTGTTGCTTCAACTTTAGTAGAAAAAAATACGTTTTCCTCAAAATCTGTTCAATTTAGAAAGAACTATTCAAGCTAAACTGTTCATAAAGCACTGGTTTAGATAACATCATAGCACGTTTCTTAAAATATGTTGCACCTTTCTTAAAAATAAATGTAACATTTTTAGTCAATAGCTGTATCGCCAGTACCATTGTGTCAGGTGAACATAAAAGTGCTATTGTCAAACCATTAGAAAAATGGCAGAAATGATGTATCAAACTATAGACCTGTTAACATTTTATGTATAATTTCAAAAATTTGAGAAAGAGCTGTATACAGCCAACTAGAATCTTTCTTAGTTAAACAAGGTTTTTTGTATGAATTACAAAGTGGCTTTAGATGTAACTGCTCTACTGACTCCTGCCTTATTCATCTGACGGACCACATGAAAAGTAAAAATTCAACAGGTCTTTATACAGGAATGATTATGTTAAACGTTCAGTCGGCTTTCAACAAAGTTGATCATAAAAGAAATTGGGATAGAGTCAATTGAATGGTTCCAATCTTATATGACTGATCGTAAACAAGCTATAAATATTAAGCATGCAATGTCAGATTTCATGAACATTTCATGCGGTGTTTCTCAAGGAAATATACTGGGTCCATTGCTTTTCATGTTATGTGCAAGGAAAGAGTATCAGTATAAGTAAAAATGTAAATTAATCTTATATGTAGGTGATAGTGCTATCCTATGCTCGTGTTATTAGAAATGAACTTGAAGAAAATTGTAGTAAATAGTTGACAATTTATTATCGTTGCATCTTGGTAAAACTGGATGCATTTTATTTGGTTCAAAGAGTAAGTTAGCAAAGGTTGAAATATAAAATGTACATTGTAATGGATACACTATAGAGTTTCAAAGATCTGTTTAGTAATTTGAGATCGTTTTGGATAAACATCTTTCGGCCACATCTATTGTTAATAATACTGTTAAAAATTAACTCTTTGTTGACGTTTCTGCATAAAAAAACAATTGTTTCGATATAAACCTCAGAAAAATGTTATGCAACTCTTTAATACAATGTCATTTAGATTATGCGTTCTCATCCTGGTACAGTAGCATCTCAAAACAACTGAGAAACAGATTACTAATTACACAAAACAAAATTGTCAGATTCGTTTATGGTTATAGCTGTATAACTACTTTAAAGTCTCAGATTCCAGTAACATTGGTTGGCTAAATGTCGAAAACAGAGTAAAACAACTGAGACTAAACCATGTTTATATTTTTTTTTAATAATATGTGTCCATCTTACCTAGGCGTGGTTTAGTGATAGAGCACCGAACCCATGATCAGAGAGTCGTGTGTTCGATCTCCCGCCACGGCTTTGTTTGGTGTCCTTGAGCAAAACACTTTTCCAGCCACGCACGTTAGCTTATATTCGATTAAGTGCGTTAGCTTAAATTAAATAATCATGTCAATACAGTACGCTCTGTATATAGTGGTAATGTCGACAAAATATCATAAGATTCCTCTGTACTGCCCACTTTCTATAATGGTGAAACTAACGTTTAGTTTCCAACTACGACAGTGTATCATGAACACTCGTCTTAAATTGGCAGCATTCGACTTGATCCGTAAATGTTAGGAAATTTACGGACATCATCGATTTAAATGCGCGACATCCCTGGGTACGAGGAAAAGGTAGTTCGCAGCGTTCCTATCGATTTCTACATCTGATGTAATTGATCAAAAATCTCTACAATTGATCTATGAAGTCTCAACTTTTATCTATGCTTTTTTTCCGTATGTAGTACCTCAGTTTCTCGTTAACAGCGCGTGTTAGGGATGATCTCTAAATACTTACTGATACATGTAAAAGCTCGTATATACAGCAATGTGTCAATTAACTCATATTATACATAACAAAGACTTCGACAACACGACTCAAATCATAAAGTGAGTGTATGTATGTAATACACATAATTAAGGTAAATTCCTATATGGTTTATAAAATGACTAGTTACTCGTAATGGCCAGCAAATATCCGCTAGGTGGTACGAGTACACAATATTTTCACACACAAATGCAAAGTGATTTGGCCAGCTGACTGCCGGTCACATCCGCATAAAAAAGAATGTCATCTTTTGTGATATTCGTTATTTCATATTGATGATGGATTACCAATTATTACGAATGGAGATAGAATGCAATTTTCTTAATAAATCAAGTGGCGTGACCGTAACATCACAAAAATAGCCAAGGTGGAATTCGACCCTGTAAGTATAACAATAAAAAGAATACAAGATATAAATAAAATTACGCCAGGATGAATAACCGGTACATGTTATTATATATATCGATAATATGTTTAAATAAATTAGTTAAAGATAAATCTTGGATAACATGTAGAAATATATATATATCCAAATTATCTTTATTTCATTTTAACTTATATCACCTTTTTTACTTTTAGCAACGAAATATATTTTTCTAATTTTAGCGGCGTTTTGTGTTACTTTTAACAACGCAAATGTGCTTACCTTTTACGCCGTTCGTTTTTACTTTTAACCACCTTTTTACTGTTAACATTTTTTTATAACGTAAGAGGGAATCAATAGCGGAATATTGAAAAACGAATAACGGAAGATAAGATAAATATAGAAACAATGAAACCGAAAAAAATGAAGACAAGATCAATAGTAGAACATTGAAAAAACGAATAACGGAAGAGGCGATCAATAGAGGAACAATGAAAAAGAATAACGGAAGAGGAGATCAATAGCGGAACATTGAAAAACTATTAACATGAAAAAACAAATAACAGAATCGGTAATCAGTAAGGGAACATTGAAAAACGAATAATGAATAACGGAAGAGAAAAATCTATATAGGAACCATAAAAAAAACACGGAAGACGAAATCAATTACGGAATATTGAAAACAGAACGAATAAAGGAAGAAAGCATTAATAACGGAATATTGAAAAATGGAATAACGGAAAAGGCGATCAATAGAGGACCAACAAAAACGAATAACGGAAGAGGAGATAAAAAGCGGAACACTGAAAAACGAATAAAATGATTATTGTGTTTGAAGTTGTATTCGTGCTTGTGATTATTGTACTTGTATTTGTGTTTGTAATTATTGTGCTTGTACATGTGCTGTGATTTATGTACTTGTTATTGTGCTTGTGATTATTGAACGTGTGCTTGTGATAAATGTACTTGTGCTTGTGACTATTGCACGTGTGCTTGTGATTAATGAACTAATACTTGTGATTAATTTACGTGTACTTGTGCCTGTGATTATTTTCTTAACTTGTGTCTGTGTTTATTCTTCTTGTACTTGTGCTTGTGAATAATGTACTTGTACTTATGCTTGTGATTATTGCAATCGTTCTTATGCTTGTAATTATTGTGCTTGTACATATGCTTGTGATTTATGTACTTGTTATTGTGCTTGTGATTATTGAACGTGTGCTTGTGATAAATGTACTTGTTCTTGTGCTTGTGACTATTGCACGTGTGCTTGTGATTAATGAACTTGTACTTGTGATTAATTTACGTGTACTTGTGCCTGTGATTATTTTCTTAACACGTGTCTGTGTTTATTCTGCTTGTACTTGTGCTTGTGAACAATGTACTTGTACTTGTGCTTGTGATTATTGTAATTATTCTTATGCTTGTGATTATTGTGCTTGTACTTGTCTTTGTGATTATTATGCTCCTATCTGTGCTTGTGATTATTGTGATTGTACTTGTGCTTATGATTAATGTACTTGTACTTGTGATTAATTTATTTGTACTTCTGCTTGTGATTATTATGCTTATACTTGTGCTTGTGATTATTGTGCTAGTACATGTGCTGGTGATTCATGTACTTGTACTTATGATTTGTGACTTGTACTTGTGGTTATTGCACTTATACTTGTGCTTGTGATTATTGTTCTCTTACTTGTACTTGTGAATATTGTGCTTGTTCTTGTGCTTGTGATTAACGTGCTTTTTTGTGCTTGTGATTATTGTAATTGTACTTACGCTTGTGATTAGGATTATTGTACTTGTACTTGGACTTTAAAGTATTGTGCTTGTACATGTGCTTGTGATTATTGTGCTTGTACTTGTGCTTGTGATTAATGTACTTGTGCATGTGAATAATGTACGTGTTCTTGTGCTTGTGATTTAGGTCTTTACTTGTGTCTGTGATTATTCTGCTGGTACTTGTGCTTGTGAACAATGTACTTGTACTTGTGTTTGTGATTATTGTCATTGTACTTATGCTTGTGATTATTGTACTTATACTTGTGCTTGTGATTATTGTACTTGAACTTATACTTGTGATTATTGTGCTTGTTCTTGTGCTTATGAGTATTATGCTTGTACTTGTGCTTGTGAGTATTGTGCTTGTACTTGTGCTTGTGATTAGTGTGCTTGTACTTGTGCTTGTGATTAATGTACTTGTGCTTGTGATAAATGTACGTGTACGTACTTGTGCTTGTGATTATTGTTCTTTTCTTGTGTCTGTGATTATTCTGCTTATACTTGTGCTTGTGAACAATGTTCTTGTACTTGTACTTGTACTTGTGATAATTGTAATTGTACTTATTCTTGTGATTATTGTACGTGTACATGTGTTTGTGATTATTGTACGTGTACATGTGTTTGTGATTATTGTGCTTGTACTTGTGCTTGTGATTATTGTGTTTGTACTTGTACTTGTGATTATTATACTTGTGCTTATAATTATTGTACTTGTACTTGTTTTTGTGATTATTGTACTTGTATTTGTGCTTGTAACTATTGTACTTGTATTTGTGCTTGTGATTATTGTACTTGTGCTTGTGGTTAATGTACTTGCACTTGTACTTGTGATTAATATACGTGTGCTTGTGCTTGTGATTATTTTCTTTACTTGTGTCTGTGATTATTGTGCTTGTGATTATTGGTCTTGTGCATGTACCCTTTTGAATACGAATTCCTTTCAGTTCGAAAGGAATTGTACATTCATAAACGTTTTAGCAAATATGTGATATATTTGTCGAGACATATAGATCTATGTCATCACTTTATTTTGCAAATGGATTTTAGTTATTTATTAATTACATTTATATTTGCGTCAGTTTCGAAAAAAATCGAAATTGTGCTTCACATATTCTAATCGAATTTAATCTTATGTAAAATTAAGATTATTTGTTCATAGCATCGACAATGAAAATGTTATATATTATATATATATATATATATATATCTTATATTTTTTATTGAATATATACTATTTACAAACATATATAATTTAGGACAAAAGGGGACACAACTTTGCCATAATCAAAGATAGAATTACGTTTTTTTCCTCTTCACAGACACATAATAGCCTCTTTTCATCTTCCAAGTGTCGTTTGATTCCCATCTCGACTTTTGGAGTTTTGTTCCAGACAAGAATCCGGACGAACAGACGCAATGCACGTCGACTTAACGTCAGCTTTATACTCACCCTTCAGGTAGCAAAACATCAATAACAATTACAAAATAACAACTTTACATCATAAAATATTAACTTGAATCACCCCAAGTAATACAAAACGTGAAAATACATTGCAAAGTTTTATGTAGAAGCAATTAAAGCCATTGGTAGGACGGCTTGTGCAATTTGCCCAGCAAAATAAATGCATGTTAATTAAATAAATGATATAATTGTAAGTAAAAGCTCAGTTAAACAGCATTGACGCTCTACTACTTCTTAACAAAAATCAGCTGACTGTTTACGTCTCACACACCAATTAATTTTGTACTGTTCTACATATAGAGACATGTACTTCTGGGACACTGAACACATGACCGATGGTTCTAAAGTGTCTTGTTCCCATAGATTGTCCTCTGTAATTCCAAATATGCATATGGGAAAAACATGGGGTTGACCAGGTTGCTTTATCACAATTTTGATGTGTTAATGACACCCCTTCATTTTTACAATTTTACTTACTTGTGGCAGTGTATCACTACGCATCTTTTAACTGTTATATCTTTATCCAACAGTACCCAATTCATCCGAACTTGGCAGAACTCATGAAAATGTTCCAGTGTTCTCATATGTACAATGATATGACCATTTTAAGCATTTTCAACAAAATTAATGCCCAACCGATTTACACAGCTCTAATTTCAATAATCTTGCATCTAAGGGAAAGTAATTAGTAAGTAAGACATTTAGCATTAGACAGAATATATATTAGACAAAATCATACTGATATATGAGATAACGGTTTAACCCACCGTACATAATACGCACGCCTGTATGCCAAACAATCACTTGACATTACATGCTTTGAAGTAAACTAAAAGCGTCGGTAATAGTTTAATAGCGTTACACTTTTTTACACTTTGTTAGCGTTAAGATGTACTGCAGAAGCTATGTTACAACGCACTGAGCCATATGCGGCATATGCGGCAAATATCGAAAAAATTCTTAGAATATCCCCTATAACTTAACGTCATATTTTCTGACGCATGGCTACGGGCATGACGAATAGGTTGTTTTCATTTAACGAAGATTATACGGATAGGGGATATAAAGCAGGACACAAAGTAAGTTGTACGATAATGCCCGACGTTCGTCTCGAATTTTATGCTATAGTAGTTCCTTCCCTTTATATGTACGCGCTAATGGTGCTACCGGATGGGCAATCTGGCTTGTTATCGAACTTTTCCGAGATGTTATGCCCAAATACAATCTGACCAAGTTTGATGAAGATTGGATAAGAACTGCTCAAGTAAGAGAGCGATGTCACACAAAATCAGCTATCATTAATATTCTAAAGTTACCTTTAGTCGAGCTAAAAGTTAACATGTTTTTGCAAATACTTCTAAAATATAATATAAATCAGTCAGATAGCGTTTCCGAAATCATATGTGACATTAAACAGACTGCGGCCGAGGTAAGTAAATCTCCTGCCTTGTGTATTGTGGCTTTGTATCTTAAGTTTGTGTTCGAAGAGGAACGTCAAGGGATTATAATCAAGCCAGCGGAATTTATCTGCTGACCGTTCATAGTGACATTTATCTACTGACCGCTCATAGCAGAGTAATTTACTGACTGTTCACAGTGACGATTACCTTCTGATCGTTTACAGTGACAGTTATCTACTGACCGTTCATACTGACAGTTATCTACTGGCCTTTTACAGTGACAGTTATCTACTGACCGTTCATAGTGACATTTATCTACAGATTGTTTGTAGTGACATTTATCTACTGACCGTTCATAGTGACAGTTATCTACTGACCGCTCGTAGCAGAGTTATTTACTGACTGTTCACAGTGACGATTATATTCAGATCGTTTATAGTGACAGTTATCTACTGACCGTTCGAACTAACAGTTAACTTCTGGCCGTTTATAGTGACAGTTATCTACTGACCGTTCATAGTGACAATTATCTACAGACCGTTTATGGTGACAGTTATCTACTGACGCTCATAGTGACAGTTATCTACTGACGTTCATAGTGACAGTTATCTACTGACGTTCATAGTGACAGTTATCTACTGACGCTCATAGTTACAGTTATCTACTTACTGTACATAATGACAGTTATCTACAGACCATTTATGGTGACAGTTATCTACTGGCGTTCATAGCGGCAGTTATCTACTGACCGTTCATAGTGACAGTTATCTACTGATCGTTTATAGTGACAGTTATCTACATACCGTTTATAGTGACAGTTAATTTACTGACTGTGCCTAGTGACAGTAATCTACAAACCGTGCATACTGAGAGTAGTCTACTGACCGTTCATAGTGAAAGTTGTCTACTGACCGTTCATGGTGACAGTTATCTAGTAACTGTACATATTGACAGTTATCTACTGACCGTTCATAGCGACAGTTATTTACTGGCCGTTCATAGTGACAGTTATCTAGTGATTGTACATAGTGACAGTTTTCTACCGATCGTTTATAACGAAAGTTATCTACAGATCGTTTATAGCGAGATATCTACAGACCGTTTATAGTGACAGTTATCTACTTACCGCTCATAGTGAAAGTTATCTAATGACCGTTAATAGCGAGTTATCTACTGATCGTTTATAGTGACAGTTATCTACATACCGTTTATAGTGACAGTTAATCTACTGACTGTGCCTAGTGACAGTAATCTACAAACCGTGCATAGTGAGAGTAGTCTACTGACCGTTCATAGCGATATTTATTTACTGACCGTTCATAGTGACAGTTATCAAGTAACTGTACATAATGACAGTTATCTACTGACCGTTCATAGCAACAGTTATTTACTGGCTGTTCATAGTGACAGTTATCTAGTGATTGTACATAGTGACAGTTATCTTCCGACCGTTTATAGCGAGATATCTACAGACCGTTTATAGTGACAGTTATCTACTAACCGCTCATAGTGAAAGTTATCTACAGACCGTTAATAGCGAGAGATCTACAGACCGTTTATAGTGACAGTTATCTACTAACCGTTCATAGTGAACGTTATCTACTGACCGTTCATGTTGACAGTAATCAACTGGCTATGCATAGTGAGAGTTGTCTTCTTGCCGTTCATAGCGGCAGTTATATACTGACCGTTCATAATGACAGTTGTCTACTGACTCTGCATAGTGACAGTTGTCTACAGACCGTTCATAGTGAAAGTTATCTACTGACCGTTCTTAGAAACAGTTATTTACTGACTGTGTCTAGTGACAGTTATCCACAAACTGTACATAGGGAGAGTAGTCTACTGACCGTTCATAGTGACAATTATCTACTGATCGTTCATAGTGACAGGTATTTACTGACTGTCAAAGTGACAGATATATACTTACTGTTCATAGTGACAGTTATCTACTGACCACTCATAGTGACAGTTGTCTACTGACCGTTCATAGTGACAGATATTTACTGATTGTTCATAGTGACAGTTATCTTATGACAGTTCAAAGTGACAGTTGTTTTATGAACGTCCATAGTGACAGTTATCTACAGATTGTTTATAGTGACAGTTATCTATTGACCGTTCATAGTGACAGTTGTCTACTGACCGTGCATAGTGACAGTTGTCTATTGTCTACTGACTGCTCATAATATCAGTTGTCTACTGATCACCCTGCACAGTGACAGTTATTAACTGACCGAGAATAGTGAGAGTTATCTACTGACCGTTCATACTGACAGGTGTCTACTGACCGTTCATACTGACAGGTATCTACTGATTGTTTATAGTGACAGTTATTTACAGACCGAGCATAGCTACAGATATGTACTGACTGTTCATAATGGTAGTTATCTACAGACCGATAATAGTGACAGTTATCTTATGAACGTCCATTGTGACAATTGTCTACTAACTGTACATAGTGACATTTATCAACTGATCGTTCAAAGTGACAGTTATCTACTGATCGTTCATAGTGGAAGTGATCTACTGACGTTCATAGTGAGTTATATACTGACCATTCATAGCGACAGTTATCTACTGACTGTGCCTAGTGACAGTTATCTACAAACCGTGCATAGTGATAGTATTTGTCACTGACCGTTCATAGTGACAGTTGTCTTCTGACCGTTCATGGTGACAGTTATCTACTGACCATTCATAGTGAAAGAAATCTACTGATCGTTCATAGTGACAGTTATCTACTGACCGTGCCTAGTGACAGTTTTCTACAAACCGTGCATAGTGAGAGTAGTCTACTGACCGTTCATAGTGACAGTTATCTACTGACCGTTCATAGTGGCAGTTGTCTACTGACCGTTCATGGTGACAGTTATCTACTGATCGTTCATAGTGAAAGTGATCTACTGACCGTTCATAGTGACAGTCATCTACTGACCGGTCATAGCGACTGTTATCTACTGACTGTGCATAATGACAATTATCTACTGACTATGTATAGTGACAGTTGTCTACTGACCGTTCATAGTGACAGTTGTCTACTGACTGTTCATAGTGACAGTTATCAACTGATCGTTCATATTGACAGTTATATACATACGGTTCATAGTGACAGTTATCTACTGACCGTTCATAAAAAAGTTATCCACTGACTGTGCCTAGTGACAGTTATCTACAAACCGTGCATAGTGAGAGTAGTCTACTGACCGTTCATAGTGAAAGTTGTCTACTGACCGTTCATGGTGACAGTTATCTAGTAAATGTTCATAGTGACAGTTATCTGCTGACCGTTCATAGCGACAGTTATTTACTGGCCGTTCACAGTGACAGTTATCTAGTGATTGTACATAGTGACAGTTATCTACAGACCGTTTATAGCGAGAGATCTACATACCGTTTATAGTGACAGTTATCTACTAACCGCTCATAGTGACAGTTATCTACTACCCGTCCATAGCGACTGTTATTTACTGACCGTTCATAGTGACAGAAATCAAGTAACTGTACATAGTGACAGTTATCTACTGACCGTTCATATCGACAGTTATTTACTGGCCATTCATAGTGACAGTTATCTAGTGATTGTACATAGTGACAGTTTTCTACCGACCGTTTAAAGCGAAAATTATCTACAGACCATTTATAGCGAGAGATCTACATACCGTTTATTGTGACAGTTATCTACTAACCGCTTATAGTGAAAGTTATCTACTGACCGTTCATAGCGACTGTTATTTACTGACCGTTCATAGTGACAGTTATCAAGTAACTGTACATAGTGACAGTTATTTACTGACCGTTCATAGCGATAGTTATTTACTGGCCGTTCATAGTGACAGTTATCTAGTGATTGTACATAGTGACAGTTATCTATCGACCGTTTATAGCGAGAGATCTACAGACCGTTTATAATAACAGTTATCTGCTAACCGCTCATACTGACAGGTGTCTACTGACCGTTCATACTGACAGGTATCTACTGACCGTTCATAGTGACAGTTATCAAGTGACTGTACATAGTGACAGTTATCTACTGACGGTTCATAGCGATAATTATTTACAGACCATTTATAGCGAGATCTACAAACCGTTTATAGTGACAGTTATCTACTAACCGCTCATAGTGAAAGTTATCTACTAACCGTTCATATTGACAGTTATCTACTGACTTTGCATAGTGAGAGTTGTCTACAACCCGTTTATAGTGACAGTTATCTACTAACCGCTCATAGTGAAAGTTATCTACTAACCGTTCATATTGACAGTTATCTACTGACTATGCTTAGTGAAAAGTGTCTACTGGCCGTTCATAGTGTCAGTTGTCTACTTAACATGTATAGTGAAAGTTATCTACTGGCCGTTCATATAAGCGCGTTTGTTGCTTTAATGGGTTATCTCAGGTTATAAGATCTTTAATTTTTAGATGATTACTATAATTATTTTACTTATTTATTTTCTTGATTTATTACTGTTATTTCATCATCATCATGATATATATGTTGTATATTGATCTTATATACCTGAATAAATTTGAATTGAATTGAATTGACTGTTCATAGTGACAGTTATCTACTGATCGTTCATAGCGACAGTTATCTACTGACTTTGCATAGTAACAGTTGTCTACCAACCGTTCAAAATGACAGTTGTCTACTGACCGTCCACAGCGACATTTGTCTAGTGACCGTACATAGCGACAGATGTCTACTGACCGTGCATAGTGACAGTTATCTACAGACCGTGCATAATGACAGTTTTATTATGACTTTTCATAGTGACAGTTGTCCACTGAATGTTCATAGTTACAGTTATCTATAGACGGTTTATAGAGACAGTCATCTACTGACCATTCATAGTGACAGTTGTCTACTGACCATACATAGTGAAAATTGTCTACTGATCGCTTATAGTTTCAGTTGTCTACTTACCACCGTTCATAGTGACAGTTATCTACTGACCGAGCATAGGGACAGTTATCTACTGACTGTACATATTGACAGTTATCTGCTGACCGATCATAGTGACAATTATTTGCTAACTGTGTATAGTTACAGTTATTTACTAACTGTGTATAGTGACAGTTTTCTACTAACCGTTCATAGCGACAGTTATTCACTAACTGTGTATAGTGACAGTTTTCTACTAACCGTTCATAGTGACAGTTATTTACTGACCGTTCATAGTGACAGTTATCTACTAACCGTTCATACTGAGAGTTGTCTACTGACCACCGTTCATAGTGACAGTAATTTACTGACTGTTCATAGTGACAAGTGTTTACTGACTGTTCATAGTTACAGTTGTCTACTGACCACCGTTTATAGTGACATTTATCTACAAACCGAGCATAGGGACAGATGTCTACTGATTGTTCATAGTGACAGTTATCTACATACCGTTTATTGTGACAGTTGTCTACTGACTATGCATAGTGACAGTTGTCTACTGACCGTTCATAATGACAGTTGTCTACTGACTGTGCATAGTGACAGTTGTCTACAGACCGTTTATAGTGACAGTTGTCTACAGACCGTTTATAGTGACAGTTGTCTACTGACTATGCAAAATGACAGTTGTCTACTGACTGTGCATAGTGACAGTTGTCTACTGGTCACGTTCACAGTAATAGTTATCTACTGACCGTTCATAGTGACAGTTTTTACTGACCGTTTATGTGACAGTTATCTACAGACCAGTCATAGTGACAGTTATCTACCGATCGTTCAAAGTGACAGTATCTACTGACTATGCATAAAAACAGTTGTCTACTCAACGTTAATAGAGACAGTTGTCTACTGACTATTCATAGTGACAGTTATCTTCTGACTGTGCATAGTGACAGTTATCTACTAACCGTTCATAGCGACATATATCTACTGACTATGCTTAATGACAATCATCCACTGACTGTGCATAGTGATAGTTATTTACTGACTGTGCATAGTAACAGTTATTTACTGACCGGTCATAGTGACAGTTATCTACTGGCTGTGCATAGTTTCAATTATTTACTGGCCGTTCATAGTGACAGTTGTCTACTGACCGTGTATAGTGACAATTATCTACTAACTGTTCATAGCGACGGTTATCTACTGACTGTGCTAAATGACAGTTATCTACTGACTGTGCATAGCGAGAATTATTTACTGGCCACACATAGTAACAGTTATCTATTGGCTATACATAGTGACAGTTATCTACTAACCGTTCAAAATGAGTTAAATACTGACCGTTCATAGTGACAGCTATCTACTGATTGTAAATAGTGACAGTTTTATATTTTTTATTGATTGTGCAAAGTGACAGTTATCTACTAACCGTGCAAAGTAACAGTTACCTACTGACTATGCTAAATGACAGATATCTACTGACTGTACGTAGTGACAGTTATCTACTAACCGTTCATAGATGCAGTTATCTACTGAAAGTTCATAGAAACACTATTTACTGATCGTCAATAGTGACAATTATCTACTGACTATGCAAAGTGACAGTTAAGTACTTACCATTCATAGTGACAGTTATCTTCTGACTATGCATGATGACACTTATCTACTGATAAAGCAAAGTGATAGTTATTTACTGACTGTGCATAGTGACAGTTATCTCCTAACCGTTCATAGCGACAGTAATCTATTGACTGTGCATAGTGAAAGTTATCTTCTGATCGTTCATAGTGACAGTTATCAACTGACCGTGCATAGTGACAGTTATCTACTGATCTGATCGTTCATAGCGACAGTTATCTACTGACTGTATATATTGACAGATATCTACTTATCGTTCATTGTAACAGTTATCTACTGACCGTTCATAGTGACAGTTATTTACTTACTGTATATAATGACAGTTTTTCTACCAACCGTTCATAGTGACAGTTATCTACTGATCGTTAATAGTGACAGTTATGTACTGCTCGTTCATACTAACAGTTATCTACTGACTGTGCATAGTGACAGTTATTTACTTACCGTTCATAGTAACAGTTATCTACTGACCGTTCATAGTGACATTTATCTACTGACTGTGTATAGTGACAGTTATCTACTAACCGTTCATAGTAAGAGTTATCTACTAACCGTTCATAGTAACAGTTATCTACTGACCGTTCATAGTGAAATTTTTCTACTGACTATGCATAGTGACAGTTATCTACTGAACGTTCATAGTGACAGTTATATAGTTATATATTGACTGTGCATAGTGGCAGTTATCTACTAACCGTTCGTAGCAAGAGTTATCTACTGACTGTGCTTAATTACATTTATTTACTGACTGTGCAAAGTGACAGATATCGACTGATCGTTCATATTGAAAGTTATCTACTGACCTTGCATAGTAACAGTTATTTACTGACTGTGTATAGTGACAGTTATTTACTTACCGTTCATAGTAACAGTTATCTACTGACTGTGTATAGTGACAGTTATTTACTTACCGTTCATAGTGACAGTTATTTACTGAAAGTTCATAATGACAGTTATTACTAACTGTTCAAAGTGACTGTTATTTACTGACTGTGCTTGATAACAGTTTTCTCCTGACTGTTTATAGTGACAGTTATCTACTGATCGTTCATAGTGACAGTTATCTACTGACTTTGCATAGCGACAGTTATCTTCTAACCGTTTATAGTGATAGTTATCTACTAACTGTTCATTATAACAGTTATCTTCTGATTTTAAATAGTGACAGTTATCTGCTGACTGTGTTTAGTGACAGCTATCTACTGAATGTGCATAGTAACAGTTATCTATTAATCGTGCATAGTGACAGTTATCTACTGACTGAGCATAGTGACAGTTATTTATAAACCATTCATAGTGACAGTTATCTCTGGCTGTTCATAGTGATAGTTATCTACTGACTGTACATATTGACAGTTATCTACTGACCGTTCATAGTGACATTTATCTGCTGACCGTTCATAGTGACAGTTATTTACTAACTGTGTATAGCGACATTTTCTACTAACCGTTCATAGTGACAGTTATCTACTTATCGTTCATAGTGACAGTTACCTGCTGACATTGCATAGTGACATTCACAGTGACAGTTATCTACTGACTGTACATATTGTCAGTTATCTACTAGCCGTTCATAGATACAGTTATCTACTGACTGTTTATAGTGACTGTGTATAGTGACAGTTATCTTCTAACCGTTCAAAGCGACAGTTATCTACTGACGGTACATAGTGACAATTATCTCCTGATCGTTCATAATGACAGTTATCTACTAACAGTGCATAGTGACAGTTTTCTACTGACTATACATAGTGACATTAATCTACTGATCGTTCATAGTGACAGTTATCTATTGACAGTGCATAGTGACAGTTATGTACTGATCGTTCATAGTGACAGTTACCTGTTGACATTGCATAGTGACATTCACAGTGACAGTTATCTAATGACTGTACAAATTGTCAGTTATCTACTAACCGTTCATAGTGACAGTTATCTTCTGACCGTTCATAGTGACTGTGTATAGTGATAGTTATCTTCTAACCGTTCAAAGCGACAGTTATCTACTGACTGTACATAGTGACAATTATCTCCTGATCGTGCATAGTGACAGTTATCTACTGATCATTCATAGTAACAGTTATCTACCAACTGTGCATATTCAAAACATATTTTTGAGCTTCGAATTAAGATGTAATGAGTAGTATACTTTGGAGCAAGTTCACCACCACTTAGGTCAACACTCTCAATTGATCATTAGTAATGGAATTCAATAGTTGTTTTCTTTGTTGTTTGGACGTGGTATTTGTCAGAATCTATAAATAACTCCAATGTTTTTGACGAGTCGACTCATCTTTGACGACTATGTAACCACATTCCGCTTATAACCTCGTGTAGATAATGGACTCCTCTCGAGAAATATATTTGTTCTCATTCTGAATTTGTCTTCTCCCCTCGGGGGTTAAATCCAAAACTAAATAGCCATAGCTATCATTCGTCGCGTCTTGATAAGCTTATAGTAAAGTATTTTATTTACTCGGAAACAGTTGACGTTCAAACGTCATGATTTGTGACGCCCCTCTCACTTTTTTTAACAACACCGTATACCAACTGTTTAAGGCAATCGTTCTGGCAGATTCCTCTTGTTGAAAAAAATTCTGGGACAGGTAAATGACGCTCAGACGACGATGGTGACACCCTTGTGTAAACAGCAACTGTGTATTTTTACTCTCAACCGCCTAGTGCATTTGATCGTCTATTATAAACAAACAATGGTCTCCATTCGCAAACTATTCCAGGTCCGATTGTTAGGGGAGTCCCGGATGTAAATGGAAATGGGATAAATTAGTGTCCATGACGTCATAAAGTGGTTAATACACCCTTAACACCACATAACTTTCTTAGGTGGTTCTTTTCCATACATCGTATCAATATGACGTAGCAAACGATACACCCACCAGCTCTTTCCTCTTCCGGTCGGTCCAACCACCGTTATACTGGAACACGGTTCGAACGGCAATAAAGGTGTTTCTGCATCATTGCGCGGAGACGGTGGCAGTGGCTGTGGCGGCGACGACGGCATGTTGTTGTTGGGCGGCGGCGGTGGCGGCAGGATGTTGTTATTGGGCGGCGGCGGCAGGATGTTGTTATTGGGCGGGGGCGGCGGCGTCAGGATGTTGTTATTGGGCGGGGGTGGCGGGATGTTGTTATTGGGTGACGGTGGTGTGCGTTGTAGCAACGCGTGATGTACGTTTAAGACGTAGCATAAACTTGTGTAGTGGTTGAACGGTAGTGGTGGTGGATATGATGCTGATTACAGGTGTGACACGCTTAGTTTCGCCTTTAAGGGCTTCTCAATTCCCTAAACTACGTGAAGCCGGTGCCGCAACTTAGGGCTCCCTCATACCTCCCTCTTCTTCATGTCGGTTGTATATCTAAAATCACAAATTTTACTCGTTTGTTCACGACAACATTGTTACACCTTCTGGGATCCGTTACCATAGTTTTAATACTTTCAAAGTTAATGAGTTGACTGTTTGTGTAATTCAACGTTGTATCCTCTCACTTTACACGTTTCCTTTTTTCTATTTGCTATGTACGCATAGTTTTTAGGGCCTCCTGACAGAACTTCTACAATGCATTCCCCTCCCTCCAGCTCATCCGTAAGTTCGCCCAAGTAATTTCTTAATGACGGCTCATACTGCCCCAGACGACTCACGTAGATGACACTATCTGTATCGTAATAGAAAATCCTCCTATCCAGCTTTTCGAGGACGCTGTAGAGTTTGAGTCTGGCCCAACAAGTAGTTAATGTAGCTAAACAGATATTTGTTTTGTTATCTTCGGGTTGACAGTCTTGTTTGTAAATCCATTCTATCATTCGATAGTATGTGGAAATTGACAGGATGTTTCGTTGGATCGGAAAACATTTGAAAGGACAGGTTTACCTCTACTTCGTGAAAGAACTCGGTCTGACCCATATTGAGCCGTTGACCGAATTTACCCATTTTTAATCGTATTGAGTTGTTTCCTCCAAGTGGTACACTTCATAAATTTTGACAAGTGTGTATCCTAATCTGAGAGCGGTTTGAATCTCCGGAGTACACCATGTGCCAGTCAACTCTTTATTTTCATCCGTGTAATCGCAAGGGTTTGGATTCTCAGTATCTGCGCATATTCTACATAAAGGAAACTTCAGTTTAGCATTCGACCTATACGGGAGGATTGGGTGATACAGTTCTCTCGGTGGAAGAATCTTTACTTTGAAAACACTGAAGTACTCCTTTATATCCTCAAAATAAATGTTAGTAATAGTAGTTGAGTGACCCACGGGATACTGACATTACTTGTTGACCTATGGATACAAGCTCGTGAAATCCACGTACTTTATTTTTTCATCTTCTTCAACTTTATAGTAGAGTCGACTGGCATTGGTTCGTCTCTCTCCCCAGGGTATCTGTCAATTAAATCTAACATTTGAATAAATTGTTTGAGTTCAACGTTTTGATTCTTTTGTTTTTAAAATTTGTGGTCCCAAATGCAAATGTATTTCATTCCTAATTGTTCTATGTAGGCTTTCTTTTTTAACGTTAACGCGTACAATTCGTTTAAAGACTGATTCGTGGGTGGATGTCGCATTTATTCACGTTTATCTGAGAAACATTCGGGACAAGCATGGAACACGCAGCCATGATACTCGTATGCTGTGTTTGTTTCTTCACAATAACCGTCTAATAGTTAGTTTAGTTTAAACATATTTTATTTCATAATTTTACATGAAATGGGGTTGGGCCACATGTTCTGCCAACATTAGATTCGGCCCTTTCCCTACATATTACATAATCGTTCTTAACAATGGCATAAAATACATTACAAAACCAAATACTTAAATATTATGGAAAAGAGAAAAAAAAAACAATATTTAGGTGAAATTTCTTAAGAGAAGAAGAGAGAAAAGAAGAAAGAGATAGAGCGAGTTAGTTGCTGCATAACAAAGTTTATATACAGTTATTTTGATAGTTCACTTCCCATCTGTTTGGCACCTCTCACTAACAGCTTGCGGGTCGTGATAAGTAATTTCAACAGAAGCAGCAGTCAGCTGGCATTGACAGGTTCTACTATTTTGCAAACTTAATAAAAACAAATATGTAGCACTTAATCATTATTAATCGTTAAATATTTTTGTTGTTTTAATAAAATGATGTACTGATTCAACAATTTTCTTATTTACGTTTAAAGATAAATTCTTATCGCCAAATAATACTTTTTTAACAGGGTGAAACAATCTAGTTGATTGAAAGAGTATTAGTCTTTGATTTCTATTAATGGAACATTTAAAGAAAAAGTGCTCTGCGTCCTCAATTGTATCGCTGCATTTACAGAATGGGCTGAATATTAGATTGTTTATATATAGGTCATTATTTAAATTACTGCAGTTATTTGTTTAACCTAGCATGTAAAACAGACAAATGCCGCTTGCCATGAGAGAAATGTAATGGTATATTACTGTGTTATTGTGATTTTTGTTGATTTGTTTTTTAAAAACCATAAGTGAAGACGAGGTTCGAATTTCATTATCTAAAGAATTCCACAAAGACATGGATGAAGGTATACATGAATTTTTCATCAAATTTGTTCTACAGTGTGGGATAGTAAAATTGTTTCTATTTCTAAGTGGGTATTGTGTTGTCTCGCCAACATATGATGGAATTAAATCATTAATATAGGAAGGGACATCATTATTACGAACTTTAAACATAAAATAATTCTTTCGGAGTTCACGTTTCTAATGATGCAGATCGTGTGAGACCAGTTGTAATTTGCGTTGCCTCATTCTGATTTTTTCTATGGAGTCTGAGAGGTGCACAGTGCAACCGTCCCAAACTTTAGATGAACACTCTAAAATAGGACGCACATAGGAAAAAAACATTTGATTAAGAGCATTTCTACAGACTTTAAATTTTAGTTTACTCATGACTCCTATTGCCTTTGAGGCTGAAGAAAGAATGTTTTCAATATGTGTTTTCCACTTTCCATCATTATTAAAAGTCACACTTAAGTGTTTATGCGATTGAACAAATTCAAGAAGATTGTCATTAAAAAACAATTTAGGAAGTGAGTCACAATTTCTTAAGGTAAAAAACACAGTTTTTGTCTTGTTTGGATTAAAACTGACCAGCCACTGGTTGGCCCAACACGATATATGCAATAAATCATGATTGATAATACCTTCAATATCTTCAGCTGAAGAAGCAGGGTAGTATAATGAGCTACCGTCTGCATACAGTCTGGTCAAACTAAGGAAATTTTCAGCTGTATCATTGACATAAATAAGGAACAATCAAGGACCAAGGACAGAGCCTTGAGGTACAACTGCAGTTAGTTTTTCAAATTTAGATTCTGATGATTGGATGACGACACGTTGAGATCTGTTATTCAAGTAATGAGAAATCCACTTAAGAAGATTTCCATTTATACCGTTTTCTTTAAGTTTAAAAAGTAGTCCTCTATACCACACTCGGTCAAAAGCGTTAGATATGTCACAAAATACCATGCATGCAAATTGTTTATTATCAAATGTTTGACAAATATGATGGTCAATGTCAATGAGTTGGTATGTTGTTGAATGTTTAGGTTAAAAGCCTGATTGATATTTATACATTAAATTATAATCATACAGGAAATTATACATATTTTTAAAAATGATTCTCTCAAAAAGCTTGCCACAACAACTTAACAAAAGCACAGGTCTGTAATTTGAAACATCTGACTTGTCACCTTTTTTATATAACGGTGTGACATTGGCAATTTTCCATACTTTGTGATATGTACATTCACTAAGAGAACGATTAAAAAGAATAGCCAGTGATTTCGATATTGATTGTGCAACTCCTTTTAACATTTTATGACTTATCAAATCATGGCCACAAGGTTTGTTTACGTCCAGTATGGTTATCAATTATTTATTTTCTGATATAATAATACTTGAAAGTGAATTTTCAGTTTTACGAGTGAAATTCGGCAGAGAAGCATTTTCATCATCTACCGTGGATGTAGAAACAAAGTATCTATTTAAGTAGTTTGCTTTCTCTTCGTTAGATATATAGAATGATTTGTCACCATGCATGGTATTTTCAATAAGCGGTGGAATATTAGTCGAGGAACCGTTGTTTTTAACAAAATGTCTTATAATTTTCCAAAAGCCACGCCTGTCATTGCATTGCAGATTTGTAATATTCATTTTCAGATTATTAAAAAAGTTTTCTTTTGCATGTTTTTTTAAATTGTTAACTTTATTTTTAGCATTTTTATATTTATTCCAATCATTTAGTTTTTTTGTCTAATTGCTATATTTTTAAGGCTATCTCTAATTCTTGAAAATTTTCTAAACTCAGCATCGAACCAGGGTTTATCGTCTGGACGAACAGAAATAACTTTAGAGGGAATACATAATTCAACCATAGCCAAAAATATTTCAGTGAAATTACTGCATGCCTCGTCAAGTGTTAAATTGTTTAAATAAGTCCAGTCATGTGAAATAATTTTTTTCATTTAGTAACTGAAAATTGGTTTTGTTATATAACCATACTGTTCTTTCATAACTTTCATAACTGGCATGTATCTGATAAGGAAAAGGCAAAACGATGTATGTAGCATTATGGTCACTTACAGTAATTATGCCTGAGTCTGTATAATGTATACTTAAAAGGACCCAATTGGAAATAAGTTGTAAAACTTTATGAGTTATCCTGTCTTGATCGTGATATTATTTCAAATAAACCATTAACGCAAACGAATATATATATATATATATATATATGCTTTCACGGACTCAAAAAGAATGATCCGGAAATTAACCGGGATTCACGTTGGGTTCAACAGGTAATTTTTTACCTCCCGAGTTTTACACATTTTCATGTTTACCACGCAAAGCGGTTCATCATTGTTTTGATTTAAAACAGTTAAAACTACATGCATTTTCGGTGTTCCTCCAAGCAAATCCATCTGCTAAAGAGTAGGTAATAATATATCGTTTGTTCTAACTGAACGTATAAGACTGCTCAGTTAACTTCATTTTGCATTGGCAAAAATCGGTGGTTTTTGACAAAAATGGCGTCTATATCTACTGGGCTCGACGCATGCAAGTAAGAATTTCGGAACTCAGAATTTCCATTTCATCCGAAAATCCATTGTTGAAGATTTGCTTTCAGGGTGGTTTGTACCAACTAGGTTGTTTTTTTTGTAACAGTGATGGTGTTTGAAAGGGCAAGTTTCACCCCCTCTACAAAACAAAACGAATAACAAACTGACGAATTTTCATTGTTTTTACTGAAAAAGACAAGGGTTTTATTTTGACAGCCAACAATGTTACAAGTCTGTAGTACTGTCATACTTTATTCATTAACGTAACTGTCATTTTGTAAACCACATCATCGGACAGTAGTAGTTGACGTTAATTGATACATTTATGATTATTTTACTGGTTATTGAAGCTTAAAATAGCAAAGTGAGAACAGTCTATTTCATTTTTTTTAATGAAATTTCCTGAGATAAGTAAAACTGTGCTTGAGAGTATGATTCACGCTAACAACGTGAGACATGACAAAGTTTGTCTTTGGCTTGCCAGGGTTGTGCCAGGACAAGTTGTTGCGTGAGACTTGACAAGTTTGTCTTGCCAGGGTTGTATCAGGACAAGTTGTTGCATAAAACTTGACGAGTTTGTCTTGCCAGGGTTGTATCAGGACAAGTTGTTGCGTAAAACCTGACGAGTTTGTCTTGCAAGGGTTGTATATGGATAAGTGACTTGTCCTGGACCATGTTGTTCAAAATCGGGAAGAACAGAGGCTCAGGTAAAGAGATTATTGTGGAGATGAAAATAGAATACTAATGATATTTTATCTCACTCAATTGGGTAAATTTATCTATAGGCAAGTTAAACATAATTCATTGTTTATGGCACTGGTACTAATAACTTTTTCATTAAATCTTATAACATAGAGGTGAAATTTATGATTTCAAGTACATTTTTGTTGCAGAAAAATAAATATCCCACAATACCAAAATAGTTAATTAATGATTTGATTGAACATATAGCGTCATTTTTATGCCATCGAGGGCTAACAGATGATCAGTTTACTTAACCACTGTTTCCTGGGATCCTGAAAGGTTAACCAGAACTCTAGTACACCCCATCTCTGCAAGTAACTGATAACTTCCTCACTTGAATCAGCGACGAGGGCCGAATGATGATTAGACACTATGTCATATATCAATCATCACACATAACCGACTGAGCTAATCAGGCCTGGGAGTTAATTAATGAAATTTGATTTGTTGATATTCATTAAAGTTAGTAAAATATCTTATGATGTGATTGATCTATACTGACAAACAATTGGGGCATTTTCAATTGCAGACACTGTGTAAATAGATAGACCTCTGTTGGTCCAAATGCATGCAGAAAAACATGGGGTTGACCAGGTTGCTTTTTCACAATTTGAGTGGAGTAATGGCACCCTTTTATTTTTGACAATTCTACCCATTTGTTGCCCATTTTCATCCAACAGTACCAAATGTCATTCAAACTTGGCAGAACTCATGAAAATGTTCTAATGTTCTCATATGTACAAAGAAATATATGACAATTGTATGCGTTTTCAAAAAAAAATTATTGCCCAACTGATTTACACAACGTTAACTTAAGCAGAAAAACCTTGCTACCGTCATTTAACGGAGATCATTCTTAAGTGAGACGGATAAGTCTACTGTCTGTCCGGAAAGATTACTCAAAAGTATCTGAGCTAGGCTTTTTGAAACTTTGTATGTGGATAGAGGTCATTCTTTTTTTAATGAATCAGATGCATTTTTGTTTATTGGTGTAGAATTTTTTTAAGATTGCTACAAATTATATTGTGTTTGAAAACTGTTTCACAAACAAATATGCTTTATAATCTATTAGGTTTCTCTTTTCTGATAAAACTCTTCTTTTTTTTTCGGATGCAAATTGGTAGGACAATTTATTCAGGGGGTATGTTAATAATGTTATACATAATGATGAGATGTAGTTTAGGTATAATGTTTTCAGTTCATGCCTGTCATTAGTGATGGGTCATCGGTCTGTTTTTACAATTGATTATCAGTTATAATCAGTAAACGTCGATGTTCAATCATCGATTATCATTGGTTGGTCCTAAATGAGAAAATAACAGCAAAGTTCATAAACTCTGCAAACTCAGTTTGAAGTGTCCTTTGGTCGGTTGGTTGCCCATCCCTCTTTGCTTTATAAAACCAAAAATATTTCATAAGAATACACCTGTATTACTTGTGGAATGCATTCCAGCGGTTCCACATTGTTGTTTTCATCACAAAACTGTTCATTTCTGTCCAATAAGGTTTTCCATATTGTTATAGTGGAACTAGAGAGAAATGAACAGAAAGAGATTAATGGAACCCAATGATTTTGTTCCGATAATCGATCATCGGCCCATCACTACCTGTCATCAGGAGAAACTTGTATTGCTTGCATAACACATATAACATGTAATTGATTAAAATGGTTCATGCATAATATTTTTCAGCCTAGTTAATTCTCTGATTCACTAATTTTGGTCTGTCCGTCTGTCTGTCCATCACATTTTGGTTTCCGTGTAATAACTTAAGAATGCCTGGATCAGAGTTTTTGAAATTCTAACACAAAGTTAATAATGACGAAACACAGGTTAATTTTTGAAAAAATCGTATTTTTGGGGGTTTCTTTGCAATAACTTACAAATGCTTGAATCAAATCTTTTGAAATGTTAATACAGTGTAATATATAATGATAAAACAGGTTAAGTTCTATTTTAGGCATTGTTACTTATGTCGTTGTAGAGTTGTGCCCCTTTGATTTGTGAAAAATCGTATTGTTTGTGTTTCCGTGCAATTTAGCTTATGAATGCGAGGATCAAATCTTTTCAAAAAACGAGGGACGTAAATTCCCTGAATTTGCATGTTAAATACTGTATATTTTATTTATTATATTTCAGAAAAACATGATGATTCTTGGCATTGGTTTCTTGATATGTTCAACAATAGTATGAAAACGAGCTCAAATGACATAGTAATAAAACAACACAAGACACTATAAGGAGTGATTGGAACCTGTTATAAGATTGCTGTAAAATGTCACGCAGAAGCAGTAGAATTCTGCACAGAGCGACTAAAGACGTAGCTGATGACAGTGAATTTGACGATGGATCGTACAAGTGTCCTGAATGTCCATTACGATTTTCATCAAACTATGGTTTCATGAACCATATTAGCATTCATGGTGCCAATCCATTGGAGTGTACAATTTGCAACAAATCCTTCAGATTAAAGAGTCTACTTAAAAGGCATATGTGTAAAGTCCACACAATCTCTAAATTAGATGGTACGTTCTCCAGCAGTGAAGCTAGCAAATGTTCTTCAGCAATATCGTCAGCTCCAAGTGAAAATGAAAATGGAAAACTGGATCATGTAATGGAATCACTCAGAGAAGATCCAGTTGTTAAAATTGAAAAAGCAGAAGAGATTTTAACGTCTGATTGTTTAGGACCTGCAGATGAGGCAGTTAAAGATGACGCAATAACGAAAGCTACTACTGAGAGTTCTGCTCTGGAAGATGCTGTTAATCAACCAATTGATCCAAGTGAAAATGAAAATGGAAAACTGGATCCTGTAATGGAATCACTCAGTGAAGATCCAGTTGTTAAAATTGAAAATGCAGAAGAGATTTTAATGTCTGATTGTTTAGGACCTCCAGCTGAGGCAGTTAAAGATGTAGCGATAACAAAAGCTACTACTGAGAGTTCTGCTCAGGAAGATGCTGTTAATCAACCAATTGATCAAAATGAAAATGGAAAACTGGATCCTGTAATGGAATCACTCAGTGAATATCCAGTTGTTAAAATTGAAAATGCAGAAGAGATTTTAACGTCTAATTGTTTAGGACCTCCAGATGAGGCAGTTAAAGATGTAGCGAAAACAAAAGCTACTACTGAGAGTTATGCTCTGGAAGATGCTGTTAATCAACCAATTGAAGACTCTGATGAGTCTTATACATGTCCAAAATGTTCAATGAAATTTGGTACGAAATGTGATTTCTCTGTCCACCTGCATATTCATGAAGAACAGGCACACTTTAAATGCCATGTCTGCGATAGCTCTTACAGAGAAAGAATACATCTATCAGACCATATTTTAATGTTTCATAATCAAGAGATGTCGGGTAAAGTGGCTGCCGGAACCAGTGAAAATTCTGTTAGTTCACAGAGCCCCTTAGTACTTAATGGTGATAGTCATGCAACATTATTAGCTGATAATACTTGTGTACCGTTAGTTCAGGTCAAAGTTGAAATAGCCACAGAAAACAGTAGTCATTCAAATGAAGAAGTTTTAAATGTAGACCATCAACACAAGATTGTGACAGACACTGAAGTAAACAAAACACAAAATACAAGCATTTGTAATATGATGTCCTGTCCACATTGTCCCTTGAAATTTTCTACTGACTTGGAGTTTAAAGTTCATATGAGCTTCCACAATACAGAGAAACTTTTCTTTTGTTCAATCTGTGACAAGTCTTTTGATGTAAGATCCCATCTGACTGAACATAACTACATTGTACACTGTAATCGAGAACAGCGACTTCCAGAAGTAACAAACGTAGCACAGGTTACGCACTTGTTTCCCACAGAGACATCCATAAGCAGTAATGAAGACAATCCTGGTAATTCTTCAACTGAAAATGAAACATCTACTGGAAGGGTAAAGAAAAGAAAATGTCCAGATGACTGGAGTAATCTTGAAGAAAAAGCTACAGGTGATATAATCAAAAAGCTTTGTAATTTGAATGTGAAGTTAGAAACATTAGATCAAGATATAGCGCATTTGAAAAAGAGATTAAAACAAGTTGAAACAGTGACTCCTAGTGATTGCCTCATAAACAGATCTAGGGAAATAGCTGGAAAGGATGCTCTTGAATTAGATGCGCAAGTAGAAGCTTTCGATATGGATGAATGTCATGGAGATACATTTAAAATCGTTATGAATAGTGACAGTGAAAGAGATTTGGAAAAATATAATGTGTTTGAACGCAAAAGCAGCAAGACAAATGTAGACTTTCTTGAAAAAATGGATAACTCAGACAATGCCATTTCTACTGATACATGTGATAGATTGATAAAAGATGTACCGGTATCCATATTGTCCAATTCCCCTTCTCCACCACTTGTGAATTCAATTTCTCCTCTTATGAGTACTTACTCGTGCACAAATGAAAAGTTACATGATATTGAAGTGAGGGAGATTAAAGAATCTGGTGTTGATCAAACCATAGATGTAGTTGCTTCAAATAATGCTAATGGCCATATTAGTAGCAGTAAAACAGATGAAACTGTTGTACCGTTGTTCCTCATAGAAAACAAACAACATGCTGTAATGAAAGAATCTCCATCTTTAATTAGTATTGATGCAGATGCTGCAGACAGGGGGTTGTACAGATATTGCTTGATATGTGGTTTGCGTTTGACAGGACTGGCAGAAACTGTATGCCACTTAACCAAGGAAAATTTAAAACCAAAGGAGGTTTTACATCTAAAGATTTGGGAAAATGCTGTTGATGAAAGTAAAGAAGACATCACAACCATTTTGGTGAACATTTTCGTTAAATATTTTGAAAACAAAAAACTTATGAACTGTTATTTTTGCAAGTTCTGGATCTCATCTCCGAACGATTTAATTGAGCATATGAAAACAATGCATCCAAAAAAGTTTCGTGGGTATGAACAGGTTACCGCAGCAGCTGTTGATCAAACAAAAATCATTGCCAGTAAGCCTTATTTGTGTCTTTTCTGTGGTACTGAAATGCTAATATTACAACAACTGAAGGATCATTACAAAAAAGACCACAGTGTCACAAATGAAGTTAATCTCGCAAAATACCTGGACTGCAGCAAAGCGTACACAAGACGGAAATTAAGAATTAGCTGTGACCTTTGCCCTATGCAAATTATGTTTAAACATACTAAAAACCTTATAAGGCACATACGTGAAGAGCATTTAAGGTTGGGTGAAAACGAGATTGCTATTAGTAATGAAAAAGAAACATACAAAAGAGTTTTCAGAAAATGGAAGTCTGACCAGCACTTAATTTGTAGCATGTGTGGATTAAAATTTTTCGATGAGAAACATTTTTTCAAGCATATGCTTACACACAAAGAAAATGGTCAGAAAGGTAAAGCATCTGTATTACCAGCCCAGATAGCTACAACAACACCAAGGAGAATACTGTTTAAGGTGGGGGGAGGTTTAAAAGCATTAAAAGTCATACCAACGTTGAAACAAAATGATACTGAACAAGATCACGATGAATCCGAACAAGATATACATATTGTTGACGAAAGCAGTACAGCAGTGTCTGAAGAATGTAAGTCCCAAACAAAAGATGGAAAAAACCTAGTTTCATCCATAGAAATACTACCAGATGACACCACAGTAAGAAGTTCTACTTCAGAATCTGATGACGAAATAAAGAAACAAGTTCTGCATGAGACATCCACTAGATCTGAAATACCAAATTTAAACAAGTTGCTGGTGAACAAAATAAATGACACAGAAGGATCAACTAATTTTGATGAACTGAATAATTTGGAACAAAAAAATGCTTATATTGATAGTAGCTCAGAAAAATGTGATTCCTCAGATTCTGTACAAGAATTACTGGATAAATTAAATAATTCAAACATATTTGCATCTGCGCATAAGTCAGGAAAGTTTACCATATTTTGCTGTGAGGTTTGTGGTTCTTGTTTTGATCGCAGGAAAAAAATGTTGGAACATTTACTGAAAGAGGAACATTTGATTGAGCACCTCAATAGAATTTCAGAAGAATCTTCAAAGAAGAACCCTGACCTAATGGCTAATGCAATAAAGTCTGTATTAGTTACAGACTCAGCATCAGCTTCCAGTGGTAGCCCTACATCTCTTACCTCTATGGCTACAGTTGATGGTCTATTTGATGTCGTAGCTATAGATGATGAGTCTGACAAGGCACAATTGGTGAAGGGAAGAATTTTTGGAAACTCAGACTTAAAAAGAAATAGTGAAAATGAGTTTGTGTGCGATGTATGTCAAAAGACATTCAAACAAAAACACCATTTGAAAGAACATTTACGCATACATACAGGTGAACGGCCATTCAAGTGCGTGTGTGGAAATACTTTCAGACATTCTGGTACATATAGCTATCACAAGCGTAAATTGTGTCTATTTAACGTAGTATAATAATGTCATGTCATCCTGATCTTTTGAACCAGAGGACATTAGCCACTTCTCAATGAAAAAATCATGTTTTTTCCCTAACTGAGGTAACAAAAAAATCCCAAAATGGAAAAAAAACTTTTTTGTTTGAAATTTCTTACATACAGGGGATATAGACACTGGACATGAAATATTTTTGTAATATCTGATAACTAATGGTTAGAATATTATCAGTGTAATATTTTATTTTCAAGTTTAAAATAATCCCATTTTCCACCAATCACGCTGTTTTTTTTCTGCCAATCTCGCCGGCTAGGCTGTCTTGCCAGTTTACAGGAAAAAAGCCCTGTCCTCATACAGAATTGAAGAATTCCACCGGTATGGGCATCTCGGTCAATATTTAAATTTTTTACAATATTCATATGATTTATTTGTAAATATATTATTTGTGTTTTGAATAAATAATCGTGATTCATATTTTTTTGTTTGGTTGCCTGTCAGTTTTGGAAATATTTAAATCGTGATATATTACTCACCATTAAATTGTGACTTTTATCAGTTCTATCTTTACTGTCTGATTCTTCCTGTCAGAAATGTGATATTTACTTTTCAGGGCTCAAACTATAGGGCGACGTGGGCGACAAAGTCGCTTTTTTCTCCGTCACTTCGCTTTTTTTTTTTTGGTCACGGCGAAGTTTTAAGTCGCCTTAAAATTAGCAACATCGCTTTTTTTCTGGATGCTAGCGAAGTGCAAATAACAACTATAACCAATATTTGGTATATTCTTTAATCCGTGGATAAGTGTCGCCACACATGTGGGAATGCAAATTGCAATAATCGGTTACTTCTGATCCAAATATCCCCAGGCAATTTTCGGCATATATGTTTACACCCCGTGCCAACATCGTATAGGTTGCTAGGCAACGCAATCGTTTGGCTGACCAAGATCAAGGTTTCCCTTGCATAGAGTTAAAACATCAAGCGTCTAATTGAAACCGATCATTTTTTTCAACTGTCAATCAAAGTTTTCCAGGAACAAAGTAACTTTCCACGTATGACGTAATCATCCTTTGTGTTTGCGAGATGCATAGTTGATGACAAGAGTGTAATTCAATTCTGAATTATACGTTTAAAATGAATAATTAGCGCGTTTGATTTTTAGAAATTACCGATGATTAAAGAGGTATTGATAATTATGTTGCCGCTAACTGTTGTCTATAAATATGTTCGAGTCGAAATAAACAAATTGAACTGAATCGATTATAACAACTGTTAATTCGGTGTCCGTGAGTGATGTATAGAATTCACATAAAAAAAATGTTTTGTTACTCAATTTGTTTGTTTAAATCAGCTGGTTTAATTACTCTAAATATTTGTGATCCTACCTATAACTACAAAGTTTGACTTCCAAAGAGCCTTGAAATATTGGAAACAACAGAAAGTACGAAATATTTATAAATGGGAATTAAAACGGTCAAGTAACTAAGTTAGTTTAAGCAGTGTGTAGACTGCAGTGGGGATAGCATGTAACACAGCATCTGAAATTTAAAAAATGTGTGTTTAATGTATGTTTCATGAACTTATGATTATGTTTTGCATTTTAATAAAAAAGTGTTTATTTGGTAAAAAATAAAAATGATATGTGAACAGAGAAATATCTTTTTGATTACTCTTTCGGAGATAAAGTTATAGATAAATAGCATTTATCTTCTGCTTTTACCAGGTACTAGTGTTCCATGTTCTTTGCAAAAAAATAAATAAAAAAATAATGAGTGGCATGAAGAATACTCCTACCATGAAAAAGTAGATTGTAAGTTCATTTAGCTGTATCTTTATTTAGAAAGTTGAACTCCCTGTTCTGTAAGAATATATCGCAAAAACTTGTTCCTTAATAAAAGACAGGAAGGCAGTCAACCAACACATTTGATATAAATCAAAAACAATATAAAACATTATAAAAACAATATAAAACAAAAACACATAATGACATAGCATTAATTTTAATGAAACTAAGTTTTCGTGTAACTGCGTGACGAAATTTACCACTTCTCCCTATTTTTTCTCCACTTCTCCTTTTTTTTGGATGAAGGAGAAGTCACTTCTCCCTAAAATTCAGACCCAGTTTAAGCCCTGACTTTTACTTCTGAAAAATAATATGCAACTTTACATGAATGAGCAGATTTGTTCCAATGTTTGGGGTGCTTTTCTGCCAGAGTTATTTTATCTCATTTGAACCAAAGGCTGAAGATCAGCTATTGTGATCACTTTGCGTGCGCCGTCTGTCCATCAGTTAACAATTGATCTAATGCAAAGACGACTATCACACCACCCACTGGCCGCATGGCATTGTGTGTCTAAGTATTATATACAATGTAGTGTTTACTTAGACATAGTTTGTTTGTCTTCGGAAAATGGTGATGTATCAACCAATATTGATCACTGATTGGATAATCTTCCTGTTTAATTGACAGCCCACATCAGGTCAATTGCTTCAAACATCTTGTCTGAATACACTAATTTGATTTAAATGAAATGCTACAGGAAAGATCTTTTGATGGTCTCAAATTCTGTTATACAGATATGTTGTGCTGCAATGTACGATGTAATGAATACAAGTCAGTGGTAATTAATTTCGATAACATCAAGCATTACACTAAACCAAACGATATTGTATCATATGATACACATAAGACACGGTATGCATGACTACCTGTTACAGTGATACCCACTCACCAGCTGATCTGTATCAAAATACTTCGTTGGCTCGAACATGGATGGCTGGATGCCTATTTTGATGTACATTCATGTATGCTATGATGTTGGACAACATTGGCTCTAGCAACCCTTAACTTTTTTGTCCTGTCCCATGGGGTTCGAGCCATCGAAGTTCTGCTGTATGACCAACAATGACAAACACCACTCATAAGTTGGTATATGGAGACTTCCACTAATGTCTAAGCTGAACTATTACATCAGCTTTATGGCCGTCGTCAGTCGTTTCCTCCAACTTTTACCATGCTTATATTCTGCAGCAAATTAACATACTGGGGCTCTAGGCAAAATATCAGAATGAAATGGAAAAATTGAGTTGTTTTTTTTTTCCTTAAAAATTCACACATTTATTGTTTTTGAATTGTTGTTTCTAATAATACTAATAATACTAAATTTATATATATATATATATATATATCCATTTTCAATTTGTCAGATATTCATTAGCTCTACTGGCCAAAGGTCAGCAGCGCTTATGTCATGGTAAATTGTCTGTCGTCATCCGTCCTTCTGTTAACCTTTTTCTTGTAGACCTGGTAGCACCTTCATTTTTCATTGAATCTTAACAAAACTTGCACAGCAGTAATATACCCACAAGATCTCATGAGTTCTTGAACCAGTGTGATTCGACCACAAATGCCCCAGTTTCTCTGAATGTTCTAGGTCTATACCTTAGATAATTTACATGTAGCATTGCATGTAGGTCCCCTAAAAGATTTGTTGAAGTCGGGTCCTTGGGGTCAAATTTGGAGCCACCACAGGGGTCACTGTTTTACATAGAGTTATATAGGGACAATGTTGTAGATGAGGTAGCACATTCGCTTCTCATTGAATCTAAACTTCTACAGCAGTTATGTAACCACAAGATAAGAGACAAGTTCTTGAACAAGCATGATTCGACCACAAATGCCCCCACCACAGGGCTTATAAACACATTTTTAGTGAAACAACTTCTTTGAAAGTTCAGGACCTAAACTTAGGTATATTATGCGTAGCATTGCATGGTGGTCTCCTAAAAGATTCATTGAAGAGGAACCTATTAAAAACCTTTCTTCTGAAATGTTCATCTGTACGGCCTCTTGTTTTTAGCTCACCTGTGCCGAAGGTGCACAGGTGAGCTTTTGTGATCACCTGGTGTCCGTTGTTTACTTTTTATCTTCTAACAGTTTTGATTCGTCAAAAAACATGGCCGCTAGGAGGCAGGGCAAGTTTAATTAGTAAATTCTTAAAAAAGCTTCTTGTCAGAAACTACTGGCTCGATTTTAAAATAATTTCACAGAAATGTTCCTTGGAGAACCTTCCACTAAGTTTGATAAAACCGTAGTGATTTGTTAAAAAACATGGCGGCCAGGTATGGGTGTTAGTTTACTATATAAGCTATAGTAAGAACTTAAAAAATCTTCTTGTCAAAACCCACGGGGCCAATTTTTAGCTCTACTGGCCATAGGCCAGAAGTGCTTATGCGATGGCGCGTTGTCTGTCGTCTGTTAGCAGCACTTTCTCTGAAACCACTAGGCCAATTAAACTGAAACTTCACATGCATGTTTCTGTTGCATAGGAGACTATACAGATGATTTTTTTTTTCGATCTGAAATTCAAGATGGCCACCGTTACTAAAAATAGTTCAAAATTTAAAAAATCTTCTTCTCATGAACGACCCAACAGATTTTCAAAATGTTTATGAAGTAATGATGACCAACTGTAATATTGTTAGATTTGTTCAAATGGTATCCATAGGGTTAAATATGACCCCGCCCCGACGGTTCAAGTAGGGGACACATGTCATTTTAATTTTTTTTTTTTTTTTTTAAATTGAAATGATTTTGCCTATATCTTCACAGAAGCATTGTTTGGTGAAGGAAGTTCAGATTTGTAAAAATCAATAGGTTCCACTGTCTAAAGGGGTCAGGAGGAGCACCAAAAGGGTACAAATTCAGAATTACTAAAATCGTTTTCTTGAGAACCAGTTTGTCAGATTTGTTCATATTTGGCATAAATTATCCCTATGTGTAGGGGTTCGATTGCAGATAAGAATTTAGGGGCTAAAATTTATAGGGGCCCTGTAAGGGGACTTAGAATTTTACATAGGGATACTATGGGAAAACAGAAAATTCTCTTTTTCTTTCTTTTATTCTAAAACCACTAGGCCAATTAAACTGAAACTTCACATACATGTTTCTGTTGCATAGGAGACTATACAGAAGATTTTTTTTTTCAATCTGAAATTCAACATGGCCGCCATTACTAAAAATAGTCCAAAACTTAAAAAATCTTCTTCTCATGAACGGCCCAACAGATTTTCAAAATGTTTATGTAGTAATGATGATTAATTATAGTATTGTTAGATTTGTTCAAATGGAGTCCCTAGGGTTAAATATGACCCCGCCCCGACGGTTCAAGTAGGGGACACATGTCGTAATATTTTTTTATTTTTTTTTTTAAATTGAAATGATTTTGCCTATATCTTCACAGATGCATTGTTTGGTGAAGGAGGCTCAGATTTGTAAAAATCAATAGGTTCCATTGTCTTAAGGGGTCAAAAGGGGCCCCAAAAGGGTACAAATTCTGTATTACTAAAATCGTTTTCTTGAGAACCGGTATGTCAGATTTGTTCATATTTGGCATAAATTATCCCTATGTGTAGGTGTTCGATTGCAGATAAGAATTTAGGGGTTAAAATTTATAGGGACCCTGTAAGGGGACTTAGAATTTTACATAGGGATACTATGGGAAAACAGAAAATTCTCTTTTTCTTTCATTTATTCTGAAACCACTAAGCCAATTTAACTGAAACTTCACATGCATGTTTCTGTTGCAAAGGAGACTATACAGAGGATTTTTTTTTTCGAACTGATATTCAAGATGGCCACCATTACTAAAAATAGTCCAAAACTAAAAAAATCTTCTTCTCATGAACGGCCCAACAGATTTTCAAAATGTTCATGTAGTAATGATGACCAATTGTAGTTTTGTTAGATTTGTTCAAATGGTGTCCCTAGGGTTAAATATGACCCCGTCCCGAGGGTTCAATTAGGGGACACATGTCATTATAATATTTTTTTTTTTTTTTTTTTTAAATCTTTTTCTTGAGAACTGGTATGTCAGATTTGTTCATATTTGGCATAAATTATCCCTTTGTGTAGGGGTTCGATTGCAGATAAGAATTAATGGGCTAAAATTTATAGGGGCCCTGTAAGGGGACTTAGAATTTTACATAGGGATACTATGGGAAAACAGAAAATTCTCTTTTTCTTTCTTTTATTCTAAAACCACTAGGCCAATTAAACTGAAACTTCACATGCATGTTTCTGTTGTATAGGAGACAATACAGAAGATTTTTTCAATCAGAAATTCAAGATGGCCACCGTTACTAAAAAGAGTCCAATACTTAAAAAATCTTCTTCTCATGAACGGCCCAACAGATTTTCAAAATGTTTATGTAGTAATGATGACCAGCTATAGTATTGTTAGATTTGTTCAAATGGTGTCCCTAGGGTTAAATATGACCCCGCCCCGAGGGTTCATGAGTCAGAAGAGCGTCTTCAGGCCCTCTTGGGCCTCTTATTATATAACTTAACAGAAATGTTCCTTGGGTGACCCTCTACCAAGTTTGTTCAAGCCATCTTGATTCATCAAAAAACATGGCCACCGGGGCGGGGCAAGTTTAATTATTAAAAACTTAAAAAATTTCTTGTCAGTCACTACTAGCTCACTGCCACAGTGAGGCGCTAGTTTACTATATAGCCAGCTATAGTAAAAACTTCAAAATCTTCTTGTCAGAATCTACTGACCTGATTTCGATGTAATTTCAATAACATTTACCATGGGTGAACCTCTACCAAGCTTGTTCCAGCCATTGCAATTCTTCGAAAAACATAGTCGCCAGGAGGGGAGGCTGGTTTTTGACCGCGAAGAAGGAGAGACAAAATTAAGGTGTTGCTTTTCTGTCGGCGGCAGCGGCGGGGGCGTCAAACATTGATATTTAGCTCCAACGTTAAGCTTTTGTTTTACAAGTGCTAGGACACTCTTACCTGGATAATAGTTACAACTTACACCCTGCATCACATTGTATACTGCAGATGCTGAGTGTGACTAAATTTCATGGTCCATTGACATTGTTTGATGCTGAATTTTGCATTTAGCTCCAACGTTTAGTTTTCGCTTTTACACTATTTCTCAACAAGTACAAGTGCTAGGACACTTGTACTTGGATCACAGTTACAACTAACACCCTGCATCACATTATATACTGCAGATGCTGAGTGTGACCTACATTTCGTGGTCCATTGACATTGTTTGATGCTGAATTTTGCATTTACCTTGAACCTTAAGTTTTCATTTTTACACTATTTCTCAAAAAGTACTAGTGCTAGGACACTCATACTTGGATCATAGTTACAACTAACACCCTGCATTATATAATGCAGATGCTGTGTACTTTTCTTTTTTTTTTTTTTTATTTAAAAAAAAAAATATTATTATTTTTTTATTTTTTTAGAAATATGTTTAACTAAGAAATACTGGGTTAAGTTTTTTTGTCTTTTTTTTAAATATGTTTTACCTAGAAATACTGGTTAAAGTGTTGTATGCAACTACCATCAAATTCATATCTCAAAAATCACTTAATGTATTTGATCAAATCTTCAGACAATACTTCCTACAATATTTTGTAGTCATTAAACCTACTACATTAACCAAGTAAGATAACTCTTGCATGAATATATTTTTTTTCTCCCATGTGTGTATTAACAGTCAAAGCAGACATGGCGAGACATATCATTCTGTGGAATTCTTGTCTTTATATGGATATATGGTGAAAAATTTCTTTCGATATCTGATATCCAGATATCCACACAAGGATACTATTGTTTTCACACAACTCTTCTATGCATCTGTTACAACTTCAAAACAAATAAAATTTCTAACTACTCGCCCATCTCGTTTTTCTGAAATTTTGAGTGTACATGTATTATATAATCTACTTATGTTGGGTGACTCAGGGTCAGTCAGGTGAGCGATATAGGGCCATCTTGGCTCTCTTGTCAAGTTCATCTGACAAGTGTTTTTTTTTGTTTTTTAATGAAGTTTAATTCCATTTTCAACACATTTCAGGTTATATGTGGCATATCCAGTTTTATTGGTGAAGGAAGACCTCAGAATGAATCTTAGTAGAACACCTATCCTTCCACAAGTAACTGGCAAACTTTCTCACATAAAGTTTTTGAGGGAGAGTGACTCAAACTTACAACCTTAGCGATGAGTTGTCCTTTAGTATACATGTAGTATAGGGAAAATGTTAAAATTTCATTGAATCCTAAAGAATCGTGCACAGAAGTTACATACCACAAGATTTCAGACGAGTTTTTGAATTGGTGTGTTTCAACCACAAATGCCCCTGCCACAGTGCTTAGGCCATCCTTAAAAAATAAATTGTTTGCCATCCTCCTACCTACTCACTCAAAATTGCAGCTACCCAATTTTTTTTAATGACTTTCAAAGCGTTTAATTTTGTTTTCATGATTTCTGTCAATTTTTCTTTAGTCATATGACTCCAAAATCAAAATTTGATTATTTTCAAAAAATTAGCTACCTACCTACGCGGAAAAATGGGTTCAAAGCTTACCCTTAGATATTTTAAATGGTGTAACAGATATTGCATGGTGGTACCCTAAAGTTTTATAAGTTCCCTATATACCAGTTTCACCGGATGGGACTATAGGTTTACTCAAAAATTATCCAAGCCTTGGTTTGTGAAACTTTTGTGGATAAAGGGCAATAAGCAGATAATGCAGATCATTTTATTTTTTTAGTCGGATAAAAATTGTGATTTCTATGGTAACAAAACTATCTGTGTCGTCTGGAAATATAACCTGAAAAGTATCAAAGCTAAATTTATGAAACTTTGTATGTGGTCAGAGGGCAATAAGGAGATAGTACAGGTCAATTTACTTTTTCAGTTTGACAAAAATTTGGGTTGCTATAGCAGCAAAATTGTTAAAATGACAGGTACAATCTGGGTCCTGTGTTAAGACAAAATGTATCCAAGCTACTTTAGTGAAACATGTAGAGAAATAAGCACATCATGTAGATCTTTTAATAATTTTTTTCAGCGTGAACAAAATTGTGGTTGCTATGACAACAAAATTGATAAAATTACGTATACAACTTGGATCCTATAACGCAAAAACTATCTCAACTACATTTGTGAAATAGAGAGCAATTTTCTGGACGGACAGATAGTCAATTTAACCAATTTGTTGCCATACCAACCACGTTTTTCTCATGGCACTGCAAATCTTATGTCACCATTTACAGAAACAAATCCTTAAAAACATTAATGTTATACACCGGGTGTATGTTAACCAAGTCCTACATGTAAACTGGTTGGGGACTTGTGTATTGCTTGCAATACGCCACTGTCTTGTTGAAGTTGTGTTCCTGGGGTCAAACTTGGGATCACTTGGGGTTACTGTTTTACAAAAAAAAACTAAGAAAAAATGCATGGGGCCATCCTTAAAAAATGTTTGTTCACTGTGTTCCAATCCAGTGTTTATGTGGGTAGGCAGATAGCTATTGTTTTTGCCAGATTTTGATAATGCAGTCATTTTAAACAAAAAAAGGACATCAATCATGAAAAAAATCAAATCTTTTTTGAAAGTGAATAAAAAGGTTCAGGTTGTTTCAATTTTTAGTGAGTAGGCAGGAGCACAGCAAACATTTTTTAAGAATGGCCCAGACTCAATGATCCGCATTTTTGACTGAATCTTAACAAAACTTGCACATCAGTCATAAAACCTCAAGATTTTAGCAGACAATGTCTTGAACCAGCCTTATTCAACCAGAACCACAAATGCCCCACAAAACAGCTTAGAAGCACATTTTTAGGGAGACTAACTTTTTCTGTAGGTTCAAGGTCTATGAAGTCAATTTGAGTCAGTCGCAAGTGTCACTACTAGGAACTTGTAATCACAATTTATGGGGAACTTATAAAAACATTTTCTCTGAAAAGTGCATACTGGTATGTCCATTTGTTTTGTTTTTTAAATCTCATCTATTCTATGAATAGGAGAGTTTTGGTACTCTCCCTGGCCCCACCAGCGTTAAGGTTTTAGTGCAAGTTGTTTAAAAGTGCATGTAACTGCAGAAGTATGCATGCTTTCACTCTGAGGCAGCATGTTGAGCTCCTAATTTCAAAGTCCAGGTCATAGACACAGTACCAGTATCTTACTATGATTTGTATCAGAGTTATAGTCCATGATTTATCATTGGCCAAGAATCGTAAAAAAATGTATTATTTGATCTTGTATGCACTTTAGCACCTGCATTTACTATCATATCTTGAATCTTCATCATATTGACAATTAATAAAAATATCTGACATGTCTTTTAATGGTCAGAATGGGATCATATATGTACGAATTATGGCCCTTGAACTATACGTGTTTCAATTAAATTAGGACTGTATGTTAGAACTAAAAAAAAAATTATGTGAATTCATATATGCTCAAAAGGGTCAGCCAGGTCTAATTAGATCAGTCGCTAGCTTGTCTGACTATGGCCCTCAAAAGCATAAACAATATGCTAAATATTCAATCAATCAATCAGAATATAGGACGGTTGGGGATGCTATGTGCGGACTATTGGAAGGTTAGAGATGGTATGTGCTGAACATGGGAAGGTTGGGGATGGTATGTGCGGAATATGGGAAGTTTGGGGATGGTATGTGCGGAATGTGGGAAGGTTGGGATGGTATGTGAGGAACATGGGAAGGTTGGGGACAGTATGTGCAGAATATGGGAAGGTTGGAGATGGTATGTGCGAAACATTGGAAGGATGGGGATGATATGTGAGGAACGTTGGGGATGTTATGTGCTGAACATGGGAAGGTTTGGGATTGTATGTGCGGAATATGGGAAGGTTGGGAATGGTATACGTGGGGAATGGGAAGATTGGGGATGGTATGTGCGGAACATGGGAAGGATGGGATGGTATGTGCAGAATACGTTAAGATTGAGGATGGTATGTGCGGAACACGGGAAGGTTGGGGATGGTTTGTGCGGAATACGGGAAGGTTTGGGATAGTATGTACGGAACACGGGAAAGTTGGGGATGGAATGTGCGAAACATGGGAAGGATGGGGATAATATGTGAGGAATATTGGAATGTAAAGGGTGTTATGTGCGGAACATGGGAAGGTTTGGGATGGTATGTGCGGAATATGGGAAGATTGGGGATGGTATGTGCGGAACATGGGAAGGTTGGGGATGGTATGTGCGGAATGTGGGAAGGTTGGGGATGGCATGTGCGGAACATGGGAAGATTGGGGATGGTATGTGCGGAAAATGGGAAGGTTTGGGATTGTTTGTGCGGAATATGGGAAGGTTGGAGATGGTATGTGCGGAATATGGGAAGGTTGAGATTGTATGTGCGGAATATGGGAAGGTTGGGATGGTATGCGCGGAATATGGGAAGGTTGAGATTGTATGTGCGGAATATGGGAAGGTTGGGATGGTATGTGCGGAATATGGGAAGGTTGAGATTGTATGTGCGGAATATGGGAAGGTTGAGATTGTATGTGCGGAATATGGGAAGGTTGGGGATGGTATGTGCGGAATATGGGAAGGTTGGGATGATATGTGCGGAATATGGGAAGGTTGGGGATGGTATGGTCATACATAAGAAATGAAATAGAAAACGAACTAAGAAAAACTGTAGTAAAAATGACAACTAAATGAAAATGGGGATGTGACCCAAGTGAACTAGACCTTTACGGTAACTGGCTTTCACTTTTTGAAGGCCTGTCCTCATAAGGTAATGTAAGTCATTCAATAGTTTTAGGCTGAAATGCAAAATTGCAATGGATTTGTTTCATTGAAAGATCAAAGGGTAAGAAATTATTGATTTGAAACACCAATGTGTAGGGTTCTCCACAGGAAGGAATACAAGCGCTGGTGTAAGAGTGCGTTAACACCTTCAACACATTTTCAAGCGCTGTGTAAGATACTCATTGAAATATATTTCACTAAAAAAACTTTTTGATTTTTTGGAATTAAAATGAGAAAATATATGCAAAGAAAAACAATGATTTAGAGGAAAGTAAACTTGTGCAAAATTTTGTTAAAGAATTCAAGCGCTAGGGGAATACCATTTCTGATAGTCAAGTGCTGGGCTGTCCCTGTGCTAAAATGGCCTGTGGAGAAGCCTGCAGCATGCTCATGTTTACATCATGTACCTGTTGTACAACACGATTCATTTGAATTGGCTTAAAACTGTGGAAGTTGCTGCATGGTTGTTGTTCAATAGTGTATTCATGTAATGTAAAAATTAAGTTTATAGAACACGGGATCATAATTCCATTAAAATATTTTAATCGGAAACCCAATATCACAGGCACTTATTCAGACTATGAACTTGCTGTACAGCAAGTTACATTGGAATCAGGTTAAAACTGTGGGAGGAGTAGTGTTGGCAAGGTTGTGTGTTCAAGGTATGATGTAAAATTTAAGTTAAAAGAACAAAGGACCATAACTCAATAAAAAAAATTAATCGGAATGCCAGTACCACAGGTACAGGTTCATACCGTGTGCTTGCTGTGCTCCAAGTTTTTTTTTAATCAGATTAAAACTGAAGGAGGTGTTTCATTACCAACTTCCAATTTTCTTCTTAAAGCGTGGGATAATATATTAATGGGAACAGGTATACGACAGAAACATATTCAGATATGTACTTGCTGTACAGTAAATTCGTTTGCATGGGGATAAAACTGCGTGAGTAGTTGCATATTACATCTGCAAGGTTGTTGGTCCCAAGTACGAGGTAAAACTAAGTTAAAAGAACAAAGGGTCATTATTCCTTAAAATTAATTCAAGCGGAATGCCACGACCACAGGAGCATGTTCAGACCGTCTACTTGCTGTACAGCAAGATTCATCCGAATCGGTTTAAAATGTGAGAGGAGTTGTTGGTACATGATGGGACGGACAGACGCCAGTTCAGTATCCCCCAGTTTTCTTGTTTCGACTTTTCACTATCGTAGTTTCGCGTTTTCACCATCGTAGGTTCAACTTTCCACCATTGTTGTTTTGGCTTTTGTCCATCATAGTTTCGAGTTTTCACCATCGTAGTTTTGACCTTTTATCGTCGTTATTTTTACTTTTTTCACCATCGTAGTTTCGGCATTTTATCATTGTAGTGTCAACTTTTCACCATCGTAGTTTCGTCATTTCGTTGTTTCGAAAAAATGCCACTATGGCCCCCAACAGGACACCATATATTTTTAACCATTTTGGGGTAATACTTTTTCTTCAAATTTCTTCAAGTTTTAGTCTTAAAAATTAATGAACTTCAATATTTATTTGATGTTATTTAAACTTCATTATTTATTTTTTTAAAAAAAGAATCTAATTAAAATTTTATTTAAAAAAATAAAGAAATTTAAAGAAAAAGTATTACATCAAAATTGCCTAAATTGTACTCTTTAATGCTTTTTATAATAACGATTACTTTAACCAGTTTCTGTGCCGAGTTTTGGATCGAACCTGCAATCCGAGCGTCAGCTACCAACACGAGTATGTAATGAAAACTGAAAGTCTTATTGATTCTATTTATAACAAATATCACGAGAACCATCACTAAGATAACGGTCCAAACATTTCAAGGACGTACACAAAACATAAAATTTGATATATGGGTCGTGATTTCCCCGTATTATCCGTGATATACCCGTTTTATCCGTGATTTACTCATAATATATGTGATTTACCCGTATCATACGTGATTTACCCGTATCATCCGTGATTTACCAGTACCATCCGTGATTTACCCATGATTTACCCGTATCATACGTGATTTACCTGTAGCATCCGTATTATCCGTGATTTACCTGTATCATCCGTGGTTTACCTGTATCATACGTGATTAACCGTATCATCCGTATTATCCGTGATTTACCCATATCGTATGTGATTTACCTGTATCATCCGTGATTTACCCGTACCATCCGTGATTAACCAGTGATTTACCCGTATTATCCGTGATTTACCCGTATCATCCGTGATGTACCCGTAATTTACCCGTATTATCCGTGATTTACCCGTATCATATATGTTTTACCCGTATATCATTCGTGATTTGCACGTATCATACGTGATTTACGCGTATCATCCGTGAGATACCCGTATCATCCGTGATTTGCCCGTGCCATCTGTTATTTACGCGTATCATCCTTGAGATACCCGTATCATACGTGATTTGCCCGTGATTTACCTTGATCATACGTGATTTACCCGTATCATCCGTGATTTAAACGTATCATACGTGATTTATGCGTATCATCCGTGAGATACCGGTATCATCCGTGATTTACACGTATCATACGTATTTACGCGTATCATCCGTGAGATAACCGTATCATACGTGATTAGCCCGTGATTTACCCGTATCATACGTGATTTACCCGTATCATACGTGAGATACCCGTATCATCCGTGATTTATCCGTATCATACGTGATTTGCCCGTAATTTACCTGTATCATACGTGATTTACCTGTATCATCCGTGAGATACCCGTATCATCCGTGATTTATCCGTATCATACGTGATTTGCCCGTAATTTACCTGTATCATACGTGATTTACCCGTATCATCCGTGAGATACCCGTATCCGTGATTTACCCGTATCATACATGATTTGTCCATGAATTACCTGTATCATACGTGATTTACCCGTATCATCCGTGATATACCCGTATCATCTGGGTAGGTCCACACTGCATGTAGTGTTTAATGAAAATTACTCACTAAAGCAAAACCAACAAATGTTTCAAAATTTTATTACATATATATAATTAGTATTTACTAAAATATGCTTAATGAATATAAGTATGCAGTGAGAGAGACAAATAACTTACGATGTCCGTCTTATCCGGTTTGTGTCCACTCAAATATCACATTTCAAAATGTTATAATCATAATGTCCAAAATATTTAAGTCCAAAAATGTATTAATATCAAAATGTTCAAATAAAATGATAGCTTTAGATTATCCAGTATATATCCTACCATTGTATAATGAAGAACAAAATCACAGATTGAAACAATAGATCACGCAATGAACTATAGCACAAAGTTTCCTTTACAAATACCTTGGCATTTCCTAGCATAGCACTGGTTCTACCCAGGGTGACATGTGGCGTCCCCACCCCCTCTCCTCACATTGAGTTCGTAGTCATCACTAGTGACACATATACCTAAAGATTGGAAGGCAACGTTAAAACAAGGAACTATCAATGTAGATAAAAATAAAAGCGTATTAAAAATCCTTATTTTGAAACAATCATTTTTTTTATATGACTTCCAACTTAAACAGACATCAAAACTTGAAATTAAAGTACAGCTTAAATTGGAAGCCATGTTTTCAAATATAGAATGGATCAAACTATATGTTATGCCAATTAAATCAACGATTTATACAAAATTCAAAATTGTCCAGTATAAATAAGTATTATGAGATGCTTGTAAACACACAAATAAATATTTGATTAATTGAAAATTAATCTCTTCAAACCTTTAAATATCAATTTGAAAGTCTCGAACTTCTTCATAATTCTACACAGCCTAATTTTTTTTTATTTCTATTATGTGTTGTTAAAAGTTAAAACGTATTTGTTTTAAATCAAGTACAGTACCGTTTTTTTTTTATGAAAATGACAACATTTTTCATTCGTAATAATTAAATTCAGAAGAAAACATTCAAATAATTGATTATTGGGAATAGTCATAATATTTATCAGCTTTACTTTGGTACCAAACTAGTTTTAATTCAGACAAAGATTCAAAGAGTTATTTAAGAAATACTAAATATGCCACCCAAAATTTCAACCGTTGCTATTAGCCTGCCAGTCTCTATATGTAATTAAGTCACTGGTATAAGATCCCATCAGCAGTGACATATCCACCGTGCTACCAGTGACTTACTTCCAGTTGCTTATACCACAGATATATGTCTCTGTTTCTATATATCAGATAACATAGCTTTGTTGACAAAAACGTTTATTACCCAATTCTTAACAAAACAAAACACAACCATTTCGAATTATAAAGGAAGATGTTCAATTATGATCCCGCGTGCTAACTCTCACAACAATAGTCGTCTTTATTTATTTTGGGCCAATTTCGGGCCCCGATTTCGTTCTCTTTCGACACGGTGACGTTTAAGTCAATCACGTGATTCTGGAATCCAAGATGGCGGATCAACATAGTACACGCAGGCATATTCTGAATAGAACAGTAAAGATACAGGTATTTGCAAATGTAAGACGTTGCACTGATACACACTTATATATTTATGTTGTTACAACAATACAGAAACTGATATAAACATAAACCTGTGTATTTATGCGGTTAAAGTTGGAACTTCCGCCAAAACGTCATCTCGAATAATCGCGAAATTTGTCAACAAACAGCTGGCAAAGAGAAACGAAGGTCGACAAATCGTTACAATTTCTGAGAACAAATGCACATACACATTCAGAAGTATATTCTATCATAAAGCGCTGTGTTAATTATTGTATTTCGCGTTCGCATCTCTGAAGAAATGTTTACAAGTCTATCAACAAGTTTAATATTCGCCGGCTCAGTTTTATCCCTTGTATACCTAATACATGCCTAATACCGCGATATAGCTATTACAGCGATTGCCAGTATAAAAACAATTAGGGAAGATATGCGCAAAGTTCCAACTTGCGTTAGCTTCGGCATTTGTTTGCATTTCGCATCGGCAACTGTTTATTACTCAGCATACTTGAGTAACCTTATTACTGTTTATTATTGACACAATTCTTTACATGGTTGAAAAAAAATTAGACTCGCTGTATTAGGTATGACCAGTATACATAGACACTACAGCTCCCCTCCCACCTGACCCAAAATATTAATAAATTGCAATTCCCGAAAGTAATTCATATGCTTTATCAAAAAAGGAAAACAGAAAAAAAACTGAGAATGCACCATTTGTCAATTACATATTAAACAATTATGAACTCCCATAAAATATGATAAATTCTACAGCTGCACATCTGAATTTCCTAAGTTATGCCTCTGATATTCGTATGTTCTTAGAATATACTGTGTCTAAACAAATATTTTGTCTCATTTTTTTTATTTGAGGTCTGTAACAATGACAGGGTTTGTATAATTAAACTTAAGAGTTATTGGAATAATTTCATAATTATTGAAATAGGTAGTCTCCCCTGCTAGGTCTGGCAGCCATCGGACACTTTGATTAATATTTTCAATATATGTTCAATGGGATTAAGATCTGTACTACATGCTGGTCGTTCCAGTGTTCTGTCCTGGTTAATTTTCTAGCATCCTCAGCTTTGTTTCATATGTGAATGGGATAATCATGCATCAGAATGAATGAATAAGGTTTTATGGCGTACCAACACATTCGACGCGAACAGGAAGGAAGATTCCAGGTTCACTCTACATTAACAAAAACAACAAATTAACCTACAGATTTAAAAAAAATACACCAACAAATGAATATGCAGAATGAACCTAGAACCTTGATACCTGCAGAACTGCAGTTTCAGCAAATTCTATTGTATTACTCAAATTGATGCTTCTTACGACATGTATGAGCCACAGTGGTCCTATTCTTGCCATCACTTGTATGGCTCCCTGAAACCACACAGGGGTTGATAATTTAACCACAATAGTTAACATGACAAAAAATGATAAAATGAACATGACACCCATTCGGAGGATTCCTACCCCTCTCAGAGATAAGCAGTGATTCTATTCTTAGCCAGAACCATAGGGCTTAATCATGCATCAAAATCATGCGTCTGTGTATTCTAAATCTAATGTAGGGTATTATGATTGGATGGAAAATCCCATTCTGGTACCTAGCAGCATCAAGATTTCCATTCACAACCACCAATGGAGTCTTAGTGTGCAACGAAATGCCTCCCCAAATCATGACCAATCCCCATCCATACTGATTTCTATGACACATTTGTCACTGAACTTTTTTCTGGCAGACTGCGCCTTTGTATACACTAATACATCCATTCGCTGTGCATAAATTGAATCTAGACTCATCTGTAAATGCCACATTTGCCCATTCAGCTTGAGTCCATCTCAAATGCTGCTGTGCCCTAGGTAAATGCTGTTGCTGGTGTCTATAGGTTAACACCAACCCGATATGCTATGTAAAACGAAGATATATAATTGTTGTTAATGTTGTATGCAAATTTGAATAATGCTACTCAACATTTTGACAAAGATATTGGAAAAACAAAATTATCGCCCTTGATTCAAAATATGAACACTATATAATAATTTGAACATAAAAAAAAATGTATTTATTGGCGATAAATTTGCTTTTAAATGATTTTGAATAATATGTAATCTTTAAATAATTTTTCATCATCATTGCGCTGTTAGAACAAACTATGGAAACTGAAATAATGAAAAAGATTATGGATTAAATTCATTTAATCAATTATACAACTACAAATACCGGTATGAGGGAAAGTAGTAGTTTAATACTAAAGAGTGTTCTGTTACCGCTTTATCATATGTACTTGTTTTAAATATTTCATATAAGAAAAAGTAATGTAGTGATAATTGCCATCGAGGCGGGTACAGGACAACTTGTCCCAAGACAGTTCATCCCACAGTTTAAGACAACTTGTCCCATACATTAAGGCAACTCATCCCAACAAAAGACAAACCCCAACCTCACTGAAAATATAGTATTAGTATAACAGTAGTTTCAAGATAAAACACAGATGCTGTCACAGTGGTATGGAGCAAAAAATCAAGAAAGTTGACCTATTGAAGAAGGACATTGGTTTCCTAAGGTTCATTTTGAAGTCTTCTCCCACCAGTAAAACAAGAATCCATAATTATATAACCTGTTATATGTGTTGGAAATGGCATTGGATCCCTTTAAAAACTTACAATTATCGTGAGTTGCATAGTAAACACTTACTTATTGTATGCTCTTTTATTATAGTAAAACCAAGATGGCGGACCTGGAGGTCGAGATGCTAGAGCAGCAGCGGCTGATAGAGCAGCTCAAGTCTATGATACGGGAGAGAGATGAAGCCTTCCAGACCAAGGAGACTGAGCTGCAGGTAATAACACACTGGATGAGACCTGTAAAAATCATCAAACCATTGAGGGAATTTTGTTGGCAAGCTTTGGTATTTAATTGACTGATCATTCTCAATGATTTAGTATTTGTTAACCCCAAAATTGTCTGGTACTTCTAGCATGTTGTTTGTTTGGGATTTTAAAAGTTGTTTTCCATTATCTTTATGAATTGATATTCTATTAAAAAACAAATAATTTAGGTAAAAATATATATATATCAATATATTTTAGTATCTATATTAGTTTAAAAAGATATGTATCTAGGTAGAAACTATACATCAGTTTTTAAGTTTTTTTTACTCTGCTCAGTCATTGATTTAATATAGATAATTACCTATGTTAAAATATCTCCCTCCATAGGTTCATTAAATCAGTTTTTTAAATTTATACATTATGTTACTTTACTATTGTAAGGAAATGCTTAAAAAATTCTCTCTTGCTTAAAACTGGGACTTGTATTATCATCAAACTGATAGTTTGCATGCAACAGTAGTATTTTACATGTCATTCTTTACTTAAAACTCTATCTCAAATATTTCTTACCCATTTGGCTTACTAACGTAAACTCATGAAGACATGTCTTGTTCTGTTTTGCAAAATTTCTGTAGTTGTCAGTTTTTGAGAATGTTTCTAACATTAACTTTTCAAGTTTAAAAAAAATACCCCAAAAATCAGTGATTTGAATTAGATTTCTTTGTTGCATGTTTTGTATATTAAGCATGATTGTGCATGTAGGATGTTAGTGCCAAGCTGTCAAAAATGAGGCTCCAAGCCAAGGCCAAAGTTGCACGAGAAGCTAAGGAAGCTAAAGAAAAGGGAGGTAAATCAACACCAAAGAAAGAAGCTAAAGGTTCCAAGGACATGTTGGAGGAAAAGGTTTGACTTACCTCTTATTTGTATACACAGAGCTGATTGTGAGGGAAATTGATTTAAGGGATTGTATACCTGGCAAAATATGAGGGAAATTGAAATAAGGGATTGTATACCTGGCAAAATATGAGGGAAATTGAAATGAGGGATTGTATACCTGGTAAAATATGAGGGAAATTGAAATAAGGGATTGTATACCTGGCAAAATATGAGGGAAATTGAAATAAGGGATTGTATACCTGGCAAAATATGAGGGAAATTGAAGTAAGGGATTGTATACCTGGAAAAATATTAGGGAAATTAAAGTAAGGGATTGTATACCTAGCAACTTATGAGGGAAATTGAAATACGATGTTATATACCTGGAAAAATATGAGGAAAATTGAAGTACGGGATTTATACCTGGTAAAATTTGAGGGAAATTGAAATAAGGTGTTATATACCTGGAGAAATATGAGGGAAGTTGAAGTAAAGGATTGTATACCTAGCAACATATTATGTACATGAATATCAGTAATTACTTGAGAGAGGATGGATGATTCATTCTAAGGTCTTCCTCCACCAATAAAACTTGATTTATGCCATATATAACCTGAAATGTTTTAAAAATTGCATTAAACCCATTAAAAACACACACAAAAAAACCCATCAGTACCGTAAATCCAATTTCATTATCTCGCTGTGACCCTTTTAGATGCCATAGATAATATAATTTTCTTAAGAAGAATCTTATATCAATATTGAAATGAAGACATTGATTGTCCAGAATGAAAATGTCACACTAATTTGTTTGCCTTTGTGCATGTTTAAAGATTTATTGTTAATATTGTTAATATACGGCTTACCATAAATAAAAATGCATCTGCACTGAAGTGATTTTGTCTAGTTGGAATTTTAGGCCATAATATATTTATTGCTTGATTATCATCCCCGCCCGCCCCCTAATTTCATAAAAAAAAATTAAAACAAAAAAAAAACTAAAAAAAACAACAAAATTTTAAAAATAAAAAATAAAATCCTCCCAGCCTCCCCGTTATTAAGAAAAATTTGGAAGATAATCTAGCAATTAATTTATAATTGCCTCAACCGTTTCATAATATTTGCTTGTAAATGAGTTTTGAACTAATATTTGAGTGTTTTAACAAACATATTGTTTGTGGTGTAACATTTAGCATAGTTCATTGTCTGGTTATCCTGGTTGCAAGTGTTTGTCTATCATACTATCAGCTTCCTCATTTAGTACCGGGCCTGATTAGCTCAGTTGGTTACGTGTCTGACTCAATCCAGGGGTCATGAGTTTGAATCCCTGCCCGGCAACAGTCTCCGTGATGATTGATATACGACATTGTGTCTCATTATCATTTGTCTCTCACCACTGATTCAAGTGGGAAAGTTATCAGTTACTTGCGGAGCTGGGGTGTGCTCAAGTACTAGTTAATCCCAGGAAACATCGGTTAGGTTAACTGATTTTCTGTTTAAGTTCGATGGCATAAAAATGACGCTAAATATTCAATCAATCAATAAATCAATCCTCATTTAGTGCTCACATTTTTGGGATTGTTCAAGGACTGACAGGCTGAAGCCTCAATGTCAGTATTACAACATGGGTTGAAGGTCAATGGTATCACACCATCAGACTCCGGCATGATAGGGTCGTGTGGCCGGGGCTGTAATACTGTATCTCAAACAGACACAGCCTTCATATGATTGAATGATTGTTGAAAGTGGTGCTTAAAACATACAATACTATGCAGTGTCTCTGGTTTATGTATATATGGACAGGTAACATATATGGCTGATAGATGATGTTTAAAATCAATAACTTTTCTCGTGTTTTCCATTTGATCTCCAAACCTACGTTTGCATACATATATTTATGATAACAAATGTCGACATTGAATGTTATCTTTCACCTTAAACTTTCACTCTCAGAGTGCAATAAATCTGTGAAGTTTCTATGTCAGAAGGTGTGATAATCAGTGAGTCTTGTATTCAGATTTAGAATTAGTGGTAAGAGATACTATCTCAAGATCACTTGTCTCTAACCACTTGGGTCATGGGTTTGAGCCCAGATTGGTCCAAAAACTTTTTACAAGAAATTTGCAAGTTGCTTTAGGAAGGACAGTGATTCTACTCAGAGTCATGGGTCTAAGGTATTCCTCCTACAGTAAAACATGTTGCCCTATATAAATAAAACATGCATTCTCAAAATGGTGTTAAATGCCATAAGAAATAATATATTAGAAATATTTCATCTTTAATCTTTTCCTATATAGGGTGGTGATGAAGATGAGCCGACTGACCGTGCCAACAGGGCTAAGCTTTTGTTGATGAAAAAAAAGCTTGAAGACAAAACCAGAATCATTGTAGAGAAAGAAGAGACCATTGCAGTAAAAGATCAGCAAATTGAACTGAAGGAAAAGATAATTGCTGAGAGAGAGGAGATAATAAAAGAACTGACCCGTCAACTGGAGGATAAAACTAAACTGATGGAAGACTTCCGGGATGACAACCTGGCCAAGGGTGACGGTGAAGATGAGGTATGAAATTGTTGATCAATGTAAAATTTACAAAAAACAAATGTGACATAATGAATGGTTGGTTTCCAGGTCTGGAAAGTACTCTTTATGGATACTTTACTTGTCCGCCTAGTGGATCAAAAAATGTACTCACCTTTACTGCTTTTGTATATATATGTCCCATTTGATTATGCTCCTCAAAAGAGGGGAAGCATAAAGTCGCTGCTGGTTGGAATTTTATTTTTTCTAGGATGCTACATTACCAAGTGCAGATGTGTATATTGTCTGTGTTCCGGTTCAATTATTTTTTACAGATATATATGGCCCTTTTATTGAGTCTGTGACCAAATTCTTGTCTGCGCTATTTCTCTACAACTACAGGTTGGAATAATTTGAAACTTGCTAGGATGCATTATTACCAAGTGCAGATGCGCATATTGTCTTTGTGTGTCCGGTTTGATGATGGCCCTTTGATTGTTGGTGACCAAATTCTTGTCAGCACTATTTCTCTTCAAATCCAAGTTGGAATGTTATGAAACGTGCTAGGATGCATCACTACCAAGTGGAAATGCGCATATTGTCTTTGTGTTCCAGTTTGATGATTTTTCACGGAGTTATGGCCCTTTAATTGAATCTGTGACCAAATCATTGTCTGCGCTATTTCTCTACAACCTCAGTTTGGAATTTTATGAAACTTGCTAGGATGCATCATTAACAAGTGCAGATGCGCATGTTGTCTTTGTGTTCTGGTTCGATGATTATTTATGGAGTAATGACTCTTTAATTGAGTCTGTGACCAAATTCTCGTCCGCGCTATTTCTCCACAACATCAGGTTGGAATTCTTTGAAACTTGCTAGGATGCATCACTACCAAGTAGAGATGTGCATATTGTCATTGTGTTTCGGTTTGATGATTCTTTATGGAGTTATGACCCTTTAATTAAGTCTGTGACCAAATTCTCGTCCGTGCTATTTCTCTTCAACCTCAGTTTGGAATTTATTGAAACTTGCTAGTATGCATCATTACCAAATGCAGATGAGCATTTTGTCTTTGTGTTCCAGTTCGATGGTTTTTATGGAGTTATGACCCTTTAATTGAGTCTGTGACCAAATTCTTGTCCATGCTATTTCTCTACAACTTCAGGTTGGAATTCTTTGAAACTTGCTAGGATGCATCACTACCAAGTGGAGATGTGCATATTGTCTTTGTGTTCCAGTTCGTTGGTTTTTCATGGAGTTATGGTTCTTTAATTGAGTCTGTGACCAAATTCTTGTCTGGACTATTTCTCTACAACTTCAACTTCAATTTTATGAAACATGCTAGTTTGCATCATTACCGAGTGCAGATGCGCTTATTGTCTTTGTGTTCTGGTTTGTTGATTTTTCACAGAATTATGGCCCTTTGATTCTGTCGGTGACCAAATTCTTGTCTGCACTATTTTTCTACAACCCCATGTTTGAATTTTATAAAACTTGCTAAGATGCATCACTACCAAGTGGAGATGCGAATATTATCTTTGTGTTCCAGTTCGGTGACCAAGTTCTTGTCAGTGCTATTTCTCTACAAATCCAAGTTGGAATTTTTTTAAACTTGCTAGGATACATCACTACCAAGTGGAGATGCGCATATTGTCTCTGTGTTCCAATTTGATGATTTTTCATGGAGTTATGGCCCTTTAATTGAGTGTGTGACCAAATCATTGTCCATGCTATTTCATTACAACCTCAGGTTGGAATTTTATGAAACTTGCTAAAATGCATCATTACCAAGTGCAGATGCACATATTGTCTTTGTGTTCCGGTTCGACAATATTTTACAGAGTTGTGGCCCTTTGATTCGTTCTGTGACCAAATTCTTGTCCGCACTATTTCTCTACAACCACAAGTTGGAATTTTATGAAACTTGCTAGGATGCATCACTACCAAGTGAAGATGTACATATTGTCTTTGTGTATCGGTTCGATGATTTTTTATGGAGTTATGACCCTTTGAGTCTGTGACGTGCTATTTCTACAACTTCAGGTTGGAATTTTTTGAAAGTTGCTAGGATGCATCATTACCAAATGCATATGCGCATATTGTCTTTGTGTTCCGGTTTGATGATTCTTCACGGAATTATGACCCTTTCATTGAGTCTGTGACCAAATTATTGTCTGCGCTATTTCTTCACAACTTCAGATTGAAATTTTATAAAACTTGTTTTACATGCTTGTCATACATAGCTGCGTCCGTCCATCCCCAAATTCTTGTCCAGGCAATTTCTAGAACCATTGATTAATATTTAATGAAACTAGCTATGATGTATCATTACCAAGTGGAGATATGCATACTTTCTTAGTGTTTACGTTTGATGATTTTTTTACAAAGTTGTGGCCCTTAGATTGCATCCATTACCAAATCCTTGTCCTCTCCATTTCTCATTATAGTAGCTGGACTTTTATGAAACTTGCCAGGAAGCATCACTACCAAGTGGAGAGTGTTTGTATTGTCTTTGTGTTTTATTTCTATGATTTTTCACTGAGTTATGGCCTTTTGATTTTGTCCATTTCCACACATCATTGTTTTGATCTTAAGAACATGGAAGTGTAATGAGACTTGGAATATGAATAATGCAGTAGAGGTCAATGTGTGGTGGTGCAGAGTGAAGAACCAAACATCTCTTCCAAACATTATCTTCCATTTACACCCCCTTTCCCTTAACAAACAATGCAGCTACTTTACAATCAAGCACTTGTTCAGGGAACATCCATCGGTTCCACTGATATCTTATTTCATGTGTTGTCATTATTCTTTCGTCAATGAAAATCCCCCTCTTTTTTTACTCGCCCTGACAAATATTTTTTTGACAATGGTTATTTGTCACTATCTTTAAATTATGTTTTTTTTATACATTTCATGCCTATGAATTTCCATTCTAATATTTGAAAAATAAAAATGAAATTGCAATCTGCTACTTTATTTGAACAAATATGTATGAAACTCTAGGAATTGATTTATTATGCTATTAAAGCCCCAACTGCCAGGTAAAAGCTGCAAGATGGCTCTGGGGCAGGTTTCATTTAATTCAGTACATGATTCAAAATCAGTGAACCTTTTTTTTCAGAATTTCACAGTCATCAATACGTTATTACGCCACCCCCCCCCCCAAACATTTTTTGGGTGGCATATAGTAATCTCAGTGTCCGTCCGTCCTTCCGTCCGGTATTTCATGTACGGCCTGTAACTTTGTCATGCATAGGTGGATTTTGTTGATACTTGCTACAAATGATCAATATTTTAAGATGATGTTGTGTCGCGAGTAAGACCCACACCGATACCTCAAAGGTAAAGGTCACACTTTGAGTTTGTTTGAGAACACTTTTGAGTCTGTGTGAGATTTCGTGTCTGGCCTGAAACTTTGTCATGCATTGATGGATTTTGTCAGTACTTGCTACAAATGATCAACATAACATGACGACGTGTTGATATATTAAATGCCAAAATAATAATTTCCAAAATGTGTTTGGGCCCTTCTCAGCTATTTGGAAATAGTAATGGCCGTCACTTTTTAAATTGTATTTTCTATTAGAAATAAGATAAATAAAAAACTATGTTTTAAATTTGTTGTTTGTTAATTCCTCAGATAGAAAAAACAATATCTTGACTCAATTCTCAGAAAATGGATCAAATTTGTATTTGAAACTTGAAATGTCAAGGAATATCCGTCATCCATTTTGGCTGGAAAATGAGGGGACTTCAATCATGGCCAAATTTTCCCCTTTTAATCTATATGACAACAGTAAGTCATTTGCTAATATTTAAATGAAATAATACTTGTAACTATTCACTATAACTAGTAAATGAATATGTTTCAATTGATAAAAAAAACTTGTTAGAAATTGATGCATACGCCTATTACGGCATCCGTCAAAACAAGAAGAGTTGTCGGCATTAAAAAAAATATATTAATCATGTTGTGATGATCAAAGAACATCCACATGTTTGGAAAACATATTTCCATCGTAGGTTTTAAAATAACACACTTTGTATATAACAATGACAAAGCTGTAAAATTCAAATTTTATTCGGGAATCGAAATGTCCGTCAATTCCGTAATTGGCGTATGCCGAGTCACGAATCCACTAAAACGATCTAGGGGACTTTTTTATCGGGAGTTAAAATTTGCCTGAGACCGTTTTATGTGTACTACGTCATCGATACCAGTGCAGATTTTACATAAAACAAAAATATGGAGGTAAGTTTGATGTCTGTCAACCGCTCAGCCAAGTAATGGGCGTCACAGAAAAATTGAATCATTGTTTTATCATCCCAACACAATACTTGTGTATAATTCGAAGTAACGATAGCAGTATACATGGATTAGAGAGATAACACACGGACACACGAGAGTATTCTCCTTACTTTCAGGAGTATTTTAGAAAAGTCGAGATCGGCAATTACAGTTTGACAGAACTTGTTTGTACGGACATTTTTATTGACAGATATTTATCTGAGAAGTAATTGCCGTTCATGCTTTATTCATATTTATTTCATTGTTTATGCTGACTCGATTGAATAAGACTTTTAATGATGATGACTTGGCTGTAGCTGTTGGCCTCTTACATTTAAAGTGTGTGCAGAATATATAAGAGAAAGATATTTTGATTTTTTATTCGGAAATTATGCTTTGACGATGTATGCGTGATAGACTAAATCTGTTAGTATTTTGTCAAGAATAATGTCCGTCATCAAATATATGTCAATCATAATTTCCATCACATGCATGAGGCGTTTTATTTGTATTTTTCAGTTAAAATTTTATGTAGCCTTTAAAAACATTAAGAAAATATATAAACTTTATTCATAATTTTTGGAGCAAGAGACTAACTTCCAACTGTCAACACTTAACTATCAAATAGTAGTTTGGCAGTTATTTTGACCAGACTGTCTTGTCAAAAGTAATTTTCCAAATACAGAAATGTAATTTGTGATTAGAATTTTAAAGCAAGCATCAGTGTCATCTTTCAAGTGATTGTTTTTTCTTGGAATATTAATTGTTAATAGAGTTTTACAATTTAAAATTGGCTTAGCATAAATAATAACAATGTTTGTACTGTTTTCGTGATGGAAATTATGTTTGACATGGTTTAAAAATAGTTCATTATGTCCAACACATCCAATACTGTTACAGAATAATTTGAATATAAACATAAGAGTTTTGTCAAAAATGTTAAACCCTATACTGCTTACACATATCTCCCTACCCCAAACTTGTGGAGAATGCTGCCACCCCCACCCCCAGTGCAGAAGGCTTTTGAAATAGGTGAAGGACCAGTTTTAATCAAAGAAATAAGAAATCATCACATGCCCTACACTGTTTTTTCTTCTATCACAATAAGTATGAAAAACATATGAAAATTGCATGTAATTTCTATGTTGGACTTTGAAGTACCATTTTAAATGCCAGTTAGTTATTCGGTAAAAGGTACAACAAAAGCGAAATGGTACATTTATTTTGCAGAATATCCATGATCTCTGTGCACCTATAGCAAAGGAACCAAAACCTATTAGCAGTAATAGTAATAACTTGACATAAATTCCTGCTGAAAGACCAAAAAGGTAAAATAATTAAATCAATTAATTTAGTACACTACTATATAATTATATGAGCAGTCTTGCGAGAAAAAAGGATGCGGTCAGACATTTATGACTTGCGTACAACCAGATTAACCTTAACTTTCGTACAGTGTAGTCAATATTGTTTGCTATTTCATCAGTGAATGATTTTATTAATTAAAGTTTTAAATCAATATTTGTAAACAGCATAGAGGATCAGGCTATGCAGAAACCTAGTCTGATCTGGGTCACATTGGTCACAAAAGTCTGAATTTTTCTCAAGATAAAGATCTGTACTATTAAACATAGAGTTCTTTATAAAATGAAATTATAGCTTTTGCTTGGAGACTTTTTAGTTGTTTTATAAGAATCAAGCTTTCACATACACATATTAACAACTTACACATATAATTTCTGATATATATAACAATAGAGGTATGTCTTATATTTAAAACATGCATTTGATGTCATCAGGTATCCAGAACAAAGGAAGAATGATCCTGTTTTCAAAGAAAAAGAAAGGCTGAGAAAGAAGATTGCTTGGCACCAAAGAACCGAAAAGCATAATTTGTTAACTTCGCATCAGTTCATCACACCAAACTCTCAACTAACCTGTCTAGTCTCACAGAGATTGACCCACTCTCGACTGACCCGTCTAATAGACCAGCGAATGAAGATTCAATCTTGATGAACATGTCTCCAGCTGTGACTGATGACCCACCCACTACTGTACTATCACAGTTAACTGATCATCAAGCTGACCTGAGGTCAGTATCTATACACCAATGTATTTCATCAAAGCAAGCTTTCAATAGAACTTACTTACTGGTTCATTTAAGTAGTACTACTGCAGTCAACCATGTAAAAAATCCATGTTGCTAGGTTGTTTAGTGTCTGAATGTATTGAAATGATACTCAACATGATGGTAAATAAAACAAAATTTCTTTGCAAAAACATTAATAAGTTCTGTACTGATACTCTATTGTAAAAAGAGTTAAATTTATTGTAAATAATTTATAAATTTATAATTTCTAAACAATTTGTTATATATTTTTCAGTTTGTCTCACCACCTAATGATGAACTAGCTGACACCCATGGGATATGGGTCCAATTTTACAGTCAAGGGCAGGCTGGATGTTGGAACAAAAACTTCTTTTTGTCTCCAATTTTGATATTGTGCACCGTCTTGATCAACCAGCCTTGTTACAGATTGGCTCAAGATCTTATTATCATTTTCTTTTTGTAGTGTCCATAATTATTTAAAGACTCATTAAACTTCCTAAACGGTTGTTTTTAGTTTTAATGCAAGTCAGTTTTAATCTTCACAATAATAGAATACATGTTTATTTGATTACTGAGACTTTCGATAAATACATTGAACAGAAAACGAGGAGTTACTAATTTCGGAACGCTTCGGTTGGTAATATATGATCACTTCATTTCAGAGAGAAACATAGTATGGTGAACTGTAGGGGATGCAGTTAAAAATTCAAATAACCGTCTGCAGTTTGAAAGTTTTTAAGAACATCCCCTTTGTTCCCCTTGGTGTATTAATGAACTGGAACCCACAAGCTAATTTATTGCATGTTAGCAACGAAACAACCATATAGAATTAAAAATAAATTTACGCTTTTAATAACTGAACTTAACAAACACAATATTGACTATGATAAAGTGATTTGTGACGTAGTGTCGCATGTGATAGTATCATGCGTATATACAAGGGTTTAAAATATTCAAACAGATGTTAAAAACAAAAAATAATGCCATCTTAACGTTCCATTTATATCTTGCAGCTATATCTTTAATTATTATCAACTTATAATAACTATTTGAATTGATTATAGCGTTTGTGTCCTTTATTGTGTTTTACCCAAGTGCAAATCATTCAGATTGGATGTATGTACATGTTTCAATAAAAATCAATAAAAAATGTTCACCTTAATTGTTTGTTTAATTAGATGAGTAAAATTTGAGAATAGTCCACTTAAATGCATATGGAGTCACAGGTAAAGTTAATTTCTTTACCACTTGATAAACCACTTCAGGGGTATTCATATAATATTATTTATTACAAATGATATTGGAGTAATAGGCGTCACTTTTTTTTGGTTGTCAAAATGTCAACAGTAATGTCCGTACATAAAAGTGTCTATATAATTATTAAATGTCACTTTAACTCTAAAATATAATATGAAAGACATTTGAAGAAATCTGATTGACTTGTCCATAACAAGATTTTCTATGGGAAAGAGGATCTGCTTAAAGGAAAAAAAGAAATGCAGCCAGGAATAAAAGTAATAGGCGTCACTATTTTTAACTGTACTACAGAAAAAAAAAAGGAACTTTTTCTTAATGGTAGTTGTTTCCAGTGTATGAAAACCGGATAAATGAATTACTTAACAGTTACTTAATAGTGATTTTGGCAGGAAAAAACTGTTTAAAATGAAAATTAGATTTGTCAAGATAATGGGCGTCACTTTGTGGTGTCTTTACTGAAAACAATAAAAAGTTGTAAAATAAGCCCTACGCTATCTTTTTATTATCAGTTTAAGCATTTATGATATATCTATAAGTGTCATGAACTGAAATTAAGTGGTTTTACCCATATCTAAAATTTGAGAGATAATTTCCTAATAGCTGAGAAGGGCCCGTTTGTTTTATGTAGTTTAAAAATAAGAGTTTAACTCCAACTTTCGAAAATTAGAAATTCAAGGGAGATGCACTCTCTACACATGGATCTGTGTTAATTAAGTCAATATGGTGTAGTGTTTTAATTTGATAGTCTCCTGTTACAAGTATTTACTACCCTGGCAGTGAAAGTTTGGGGTTTAAATTTAGTATTTGAATTAAGCCGTTATTAAAAATAACAATTCAGCAGTGTATGAAATGGATGGCCGTATTATTGGCTCCTTTATCAAACAACAGAGGGAGATAATTAGGTTTAGTTCAGAATGTGGAAATCATAAACTTCTTCAAAAATCTATGACACTGATGTACAATGTTCTTTATTTAGGCACGTGTACAACAGATGTATGCCCAGATTGTGTACAAGGACAAGAACTTGTTGGAGATGAACAATAAGGTCTTGGAATTGGAGAGACGGCTTATTGACCTGCAGGAGTTCATTGGTGAGAAGAATGAGGTCATACGTGGACGGGATAAGGTCATAGAGGTAGTTAAAGCTTTTTACATTAGTTTGGTGTTGATTGATTGATTGATTGATTGATTGCATATTTAGCGTTATTTTTATGCCATCGAGGGCTAACAGACGATCAGTTAACGTAACCACTGTTTCTTGGGATTAACCAGTAATCGAGCACACCCCATCTCCGCAAGTAACTGATAACTTTCCCACTTGAATCAGTGGTGAGAGATGAATGATAATGAGACACAATGTCGTATATCAATCATCACGGAGACTGTTGCCGGGCGGGGAGTTTGGTGTTGAACACAGTTTTTATTTAATAATGGAATTCTATCTTTAAGAGGAGACATGAAGTGCATGTTTTCAATGGGAAACAAAATACATTTATATACTCAATGGGAAACAGAATGTATACTTAATGGGAAACAGAATGTATACTCAATGGGAAACAGAATGCATACTCAATGGGAAACATAATGTATACTTAATGGGAAACAGAATGTATACTCAGTGGGAAACAGAATGTATACTTAATGGGAAACAGAATGTAATCTCAATGGGATACAAAATGTATACTTAATGGGAAACAGAATGTATACTCAATGGGAAACAGAATGTATACTCAATGGGATACATAATGTATACTCAATGGGAAACATAATGTATACAGAATGTATACTTAATGGGAAACAGAATGTATACTCAATTTGAAACAAAATGTATACTCAATGGGAAACAGAATGTATACTATATGGGAAACAGAATGTATACTCAATGGGAAACAGAATGTATAGTCAATGGGAAACAGAATATATATTTAATGGGAAACAGAATGTATACTCAATGGGAAACAGAATGTATACTTAATGGGAAACAGAATGTACATGTATACTCAATGGGAAACATAATACATTTATATACTCATTGGGAAACATGATGTATACTTAATGGGAAACAGAATGTATACTCAATGGGAAACAGAATGTATACTTAATGGGAAACAGAATGAATACTCAATGGGAAACAGAATGTATACTTAATGGGAGACAGAATGTATACTTAATGGGAAACAGAATGTTTACTTAATTGGAAACAAAATGTATACTCAATGGGAAACAGAATGTATACTGAATGGGAAACATAATGTTTACTTCATGGGAAACAGAATGTATACTCAATGGGAGACAGAATGTATACTTAATGGGAAACATACTGTATACTTAATGATAAAACAGAATTTATACTCAATGGGAGACAGAATGTATACTCAGTGGGAAACATCATGTATACTCAATGGGAAACTGAATGTATACTCAATGAAAAACAGAATATATACTCAATGGGAAACAGAATGTATACTCAATGGGAAACATAATATATACTCAATCATAGAGTCAATGAGAAACAGAATGTATATTCAATGGGAAACAGAATATATAGTCAATGTGAAATAGAATGCATACTCAATCAGAAACAGAATATATACTCAATGGGAAACAGAATGTATACTCAGTGGGAAACAGAATGCACAACACAGCCACATCATTTACAAGGAGGTTCATAGTTATTTTTAGACTAATGATGCGTAGTTTTTTATAGGTAAGTGATTTTATAACTCAATTCATTTTTTTTAAGAAATATACATGTATAATTTATATAATTTCAGATCTTGCAGACCACAATTAAAGATAAAGACCAAGGCATTACAGATCAGGCTTTACTTATTTCGAAACTCACAGGCAAAGTGGAATCAAATGATGAAACACTTGACCATCTGAAAGAGCTAGTGCAAAAGTCTGACCATGATCTCAAAAACGAACAAGAACGTTTCAACCTCCGATTAACAGAGTCACAAAAATATTTTGAAGAAACATTAAAAGAACAAGAAGAAAACACTTCAAAACTTCGAAAAGCTCTGCAAGACAAAGAAGCAGAATTGTTCGTTTCGGAAAATGACTTAAGAGAATTGTTAACGAGACATGAGCATGACATACAAAAAATCATGGCTAAAGGTGAAGTTAACATACAGGATCCTGTTATACAAATGATTGAACAGAAACTAAGGGACACTAATGAAGTGCTTGAAGGCAAAATTAAAGTGATTGAAGTGCTACAAAAAGAATCTAGTCAAAAGGAAAGGGAATTGGTAGAAAGTAGGGAAATTCAGAAAAATTTTAAGGAAAAGTTGCAAGTAATGTCTGAACAGCTGATGTTGTCTCAGGCAACTTTGGTAGATATGGAATCACAATGGCAGGATGAGAGAAAAAGACATACAGCTAAAATGAACGAGATAGTTGAAAAACATGAATTGGAATTGTCTGAAAAAGATCTGCAGATTCAGACTCTTAAATCATCAACATCACAACTGGAAACTGCCTATGCTCAATCTATAGCACAGTACAATGTGCTTCAGGACAGGTATCAACATGCCATACAAACTGGTGGTGGTATTGCCAATGTAGCATCTGAGTTAACAGACAGGGTAAATGATTCGTCTCCAAAACCTGACAGTGGTGACACTGAATTGGTATCACAGCTTGAAAAATTACAAAGTCAGTTAAAAGAAAAGGAACACCAACTTGATGAACTTGAGTGTTTGAAACAAAAATCTGAAACACTGATTGTGGTATTAAAGGAAAGGGAGGAGGAGAGTGAAAAATTAAAAAAGCTTTTAGAAGAAAAAGACGACCAGTTGGAGAAAGCTAAACAGAAAGGGATGGATGATAAAAGCGGGGACACCAAGATGCTTAAAATGAAGGCACAGTTGACTGCAAAGGTCAAAGGCCTGGAGAAGGAGTTGGCTCAATTGAAAAAGGTAACGGTCATTAGCTGTAATAAAACCAACCACTTTAGCTCTGACATATAAGTTATAACACACCAAAGCCACTAACCAATCAAAATGATTTATTCCGGAGCTTCAGATTTATATTATGCCTCCAAGTTTGCGTGACCAAATTGCAAGTGTACAAAACTTGTGCACTTGTAATCACATGCAAAATTCTGTTAAATTGACAATGACGCAAGTTATCATAATGAAATTGTGGAGTAGTAGCCCAGTAGAGTGTCCAGAGGTTGTGGGTTTGATCCCATTCTTTAACCCTGAAGACCTCTCAGGATTAACACTCATTACTGGTTCTACCTGCAAAATAGACTTGAAAGCAATTCACATAAGCACTGAACTTCACAATCCTACTACTTTAGTTTAAACCAAATCATCATACTTTAAAGAGTATTTTGCAAGTAAAAATGCTCAATAACATCAGTAAAGCGTTTAAAGACATCTAATTTTTGTATGTCTAGGATAAAATTATTGAAAGTTAAAACAGTATGTTAACATATTAAATAATGTTTTAACCATTTTTCTCCTGTGTTACTCTAAAAAATGCAGTTCCAGGATGTTGAACAATTAAACCTATGCGACACTGTTTATGTTTCCTACATTAAAAGAGCTTTTAAAGGAAAGAGGAATTTTAAGAAATAACAATAAGAGTTGTTTCTATTTTTAGGGTCAGTAGGTCAAAGATCAATGTAATTTTAAGATTACAAATTCATTCAAAAATAGAAAAATAGGACTGGTATTCTATGAATAAAAAACTACTATAATAATGATAGCATTGACAAAATCATTAATGGAATAAATATCGCCTTTAATAGTTTGATAATGTAGCTGTATATTCATATTTCTTTAACTCATCTGAGACGAAGACTCCAAGTGAGCTATTGTGATCACTTTTCGTCCGTCAGTTTGTCCATCTGTAAACATTGGCTTCTAACAACATCACCTCTGAATCCGCTAATGGGATTTAATACAAACACCACTTTGTATGAATGATCCTTAGATGGTCCTCTACCAAAATAGCTAAAACGAACATGATCCATGCAGAACTGTGGTAGCCACTGCAAGGTTTGAAATGAAAAACTTTAAAAAAATATTCTCCTTTTAAAACTGGTGGTTGGATTTCATAATAATTAAGTATAAATGTACCAAATAGCTTAAATGGCTGCCAGGGGACATAGCTCATTTTCTTTTATATATATATATATTTATGTAGATAATTATTTGTGAATAACCAATACATAAATATACCTAGACCAGACTATGGCGAGTACGCCTACAGATCATAATCCGTTCAAGTACACCAAACGGACGCAAACGAAATGAATATCAAACGCGTTTTAAACGAAATACAAACGGACTAAAAATGCAAACGAAACGATAAACGAAACGAAACGATAAATGAAATGATAAATGAAACGATTCACGGACGCAACAGGGCTAACGATCCACGAACGATACAAAACGATAATGCAAACTTTAAACGCATCAAATAATAAAGATTCGGATATCCTCTAATATTGTCATAGTTATATTGACAATGAAATAAATAATAAAACGAAATGATTACTCTTTGTCATTTAAGATCTGTAAATTGCTATACCTGTAACTTTAATTTAATTTCTTTGTTATAGGTTTTAATCCCGAATTATCCGTGAAAAACATTGCCTCGGGCATTGTTTCTTTACTTGTAAAAGTGTGATAAAACAATCAGATGACGCATGACCTGCTTACACAACTACCCCAATTAACTGATTTAATTATCTGAATACCGATTTATGTTGCTTTTCTGTTATATGATTGCTAATCAGGAAAAGTTTTCACGCAATTTTAGAAAACCTGTTTGTTACACCAAAACCTTTCCACTTAGGGCTTTTCCAGAATTGTATATAAAATAGTTCATATATATATATATATACAGACCCTAAACCGCTCAAGTACCCCATAATTGCACTCCGTTTGCGCTCAGTTTGCACTCCGTTCGCGCTCCGTTCGCGCTTAGTTCGCGCTCCGTTCGCGCTCCGCTTGCGTGCACTCGATTAAACGCGGTAAATTTAATGCACTCACAAACGCAAGTATTCGCTCACGAGCGCTGTATAGCTGAGTGCTGTATTTAATACTCCTCTTAGCGTTCGCTTCGTTCAGCGTTCACTCAACGTTCAGTTCGCTCAGTTCGGTTTCCGGCCCATAACCAATCGCAACATCTCAACTCTTTAAACTGATTCTATATTGACTTTTTAATTTAATCTGTTGCAATGGAGCAATTAAATGTATCCATGGGATTTAGTCAAGGTAAATTAATTCATAATCCGATTGTTTGTCTACAGATTATGTCACCCGCTGGGCGAAAGGTTGAACAAGTATCGATAGTAGGCATGTTTAACGGAAGTGTCTATGTTTTGATATGTGATCAGTGGTCTGGGTGATCAAAGAATATCGCACGTTATACCGGCTTCTGTTATCCAGACCGACATTTGTTTGCGTCAGTATCTTCTTTGATATACCGTCAGCCGTTTGTTACAGGAAAGCAATAAAGTTTGTCCACAAAATTTACATATACATCATCAATATAAACTAAATAAATTGTTATTTATAATTAAATTTAATTAATAATTCCATAATGTTGATACCTTGTTGGCCTTATGATAATCCATAAATCTGCTCAGTGTAAGCAGTGACTTAAAAACATGTGGATATATCACTGGTTTTGTTAATATTTAAACTAAAATAAGCTTTATAATCAATAATATGCACTGCATGGGTGATGAAAATTTTATTATAATCTGTGCAATGCAATTCGACATTATAATCAATGATTTTTGAAAAATAATAATCTTGTTGTGTTTTTTCTCGATTTAGGTCCAAATGTGGCTTCACTAAACTTAAAAAAGATATTCTGATATTTTAAGTTTTTATAATTATTTTCGTTATCATTATGTATATGAATATACTTGCAATAAACTTTTTTCAGTGGGTTTCTCAAATTATTCTTTTACTGATAGTATGCTTTATGTTAATATATTATTTAAAATGACAAACTATATTAAACTTGTTTGAAACTACACCCACTGTGCTATACCACTAATTATATGACACGTAGCAACACACCCGTGGTGTTAATTACGTTATGCCACATGCCAGTGAGAGCCGTGTCAATTAAGTTATATGCTAAAGTGGTGACTTATCGGTCTATTGACCACGGAAGATATGTATGATTTCATTTTGATTGCAATTAGTGATAGATGGATGCATTTTAATTGAGCCAACATTATGTGATTGAAAAGAAAAGATAAGAAAGAAAAACTGCCAGCCAATTAACAACAAATAAAAAAATCATTTAAGATATTGGTTATTCGAAGTTTCAGAATGCTTTAGTATGTAAATATCATGATGTTAATATCATCAAATTAACGAACCGAAAACCCTACGCCAGTTCTGAGTGAATGGTAGAAAGTGTGACATACACGTATAAAGAGATGTGTATTCAGGGCTGTCATTTTACCACAGCTGCCATAGCGATTTCGTATAAAAAACAGATCAGAATTGTTAATTTACAAAATAAAACAATCCTACAATTTTAAAGTTTATAAAAATTAAAGACATGTCTCTAAATAATTCCTTGTAAAAATGTAGTATTTTATTTGTATTATTTTTTACTTTCATTATTTGTTTTATTTTTTTTGAAATATTATTATCATTGGAGCTATTATTATAATATACATATTGACTTATTGATTTGTTTACAGCTTTTATATTGGATACGTGCGTATGTGCATCTGGTCAGTCGTTCACAATTAATATAACAATTTAATTACTATAATGAAGGCAGAGTTGCATGGCAATCATAAAAACAGATACCCATGGTGAGAACCACATGTGTGTCAATAAATAGTTAATTGGTGATTTATCGGTCCATTGATCACAAAGAACACTGCCGGTGTGTAATTTTCATTTTGATTATAATTTGTGCCAGATGAATGAATCTTTATTTAACCCGCGGCATGTGATTGGATAAGAAATATATAGTCAAAATCAATTCTAAAATATGCAGATTTTTTATAATTTTATTATTACCATCATTATTATTAATATCTATTATATATTTTATTATTATTTATTATTATTATTACTAATATTATTGTTATTATTGCTATATTACTTTATTATTATATTATTATATTATCATATCTGTGTATTTTTTCTTCTTTATTATTATTATTATTATTATTATTGTTGTCATTTCTTACTTGTTGCCCCTTTCACAACTTTTATAGTGGCTTAATTGATACGTGCTTACGTGCACGTGACCAGGCGTATCAATTTTGTAGGAAAGCGGAAAACAATATATTTACTATTTTATTGGCAGTGAATACATGTTCTTTTTTGTTTATTTAAACCTTCCTCATGATCAAAAGCTGTTCTTTAGTAAATATAAAATCACAACCTCAAAAAGGTCACCTAGAAATTTACGTTTGCTAGTTTTTATTTCCTATGTCTAATGTGTTATTTCGGTCTGTCGTGTTAATTTGGCATACATACATTTATTTTACTTTAATTTAATTTAGCTTGATTGTCAAGTAAGCTCGGAGCTTATGCATATCGTTCTCCAGTGCATTCCCTTATTAGATCTGGTACTGAATTGTGTTTCGAGAGGTCGGGTAAAGCCTGGGTCAAACTCGCGACCTCTGCCGTCTGAAGCAGCACCTTATCCGCTGTACTACTGACCCACTTTATATTTTAGAATACAATTAATTTATTATTATTATTTTAATGAGATGTGCACGAGTATAATGTTTCCACTTTAATTGCAATATAACAGTTTACGTAGATTTTTGTTTACAACTAAGCATAAACTCAGTGTAACTATGTTTGGGGAAAATATAAAACTAAAGTCCAAATTAAATTGAAAATTGGTAATTTTTATTTTGCCGAAATACCCAAACAAATAGAATCATAATCATATAATTTTACGCATATCTATGTTTTGTTTGATTCACGCATGCTTTGCTATTTTTGTATTTGGAGCAGTATACGCTTAAATCGAAATAAAGTACATGTTTTGTATGTTCTATAACTAATTTATATCGAAATAACACGGCAAATTACATCTTTTCGAATTGTTATTTACACAATATATAATTATTTATATTTTTGTTGCGCAAACCAAATCATGCTTAAACATGCAACTAAATTAGCCTTGAAACCGTAGATAACCATTGATGTGCCGTCTATTGTATAATAGGTATTTTAAACATTATTGTATTGATCAGCTAAATATTGATATTTATGTAATAATTGATAAATTGTTGACCAAAATAAGTTTTATCATGCGTTTTACAGTCAAACATTTATATAAACTACATGGTTTATTTTTATGTGAAAGAAAATTTATTTTTTATCTCGATTTTCAGTATCGACTTCACGATCAAATGATAAAAAAAAGAGTATATCCGAATGAACGAGTGCACTCAGTAGCGCATGAATAGTTCTGTTATCAGTTATCTTACTGTGTCTAGCGTACAGCGCTTCTGAGTGCACTCAGCGTATCTGAGTGCATTCAGCGTGTCTGAGTGCACTCGATCTATTTCATGCGTTCAGGAGTGCGTTTATTATTCAAAATCCAGCGTTTGCTTACGGTCCATGTCCGCTCCGTCAGCGCTCAATCTGCGCTCCGTTCGCGCTCCGTCTGCGCTACGCTCGCGCTCCGCTTACGCTCTGAGTGCACTCCGTTTGCATGCAATTGGGGTACTTGAGCGGTTTAGGGTCTGTATAACAAACACACGTAAAGGGTTGGTGTTTGTTTGTTACTGGGTATCTTCCAAAATGTTTGTTTTCAATATAGGCATTTGTTAAAAAAAGATTACTATTAAACCGATTAGCTCAGTCGGTTACGCGTCTGACTATCAATCCAGGGGTCGTGAGTTCGAATCCCCCGCCCGGCAACAGTCTCCGTGATGATTGATATACAATATTGTGTCTCATTATCATTCGTCTCTCACCACTGATTCAAGTGGGAAAGTTATCAGTTACTTGCGGAGATGGGGTGTGCTCGAGTACTGGTTAATCCCAGGAAAAAGTGGTTAGGTTAACTGATCGTCTGTTAGCCCTCGATGGCATAAAAATGACGCTAAATATTCAATCAATCAATCAATCTATTAAACTGATAGAGTTATTAACAACTACACATACCTAAATTTGTGTACAGAATGAACACCCTGTCCCTTTCACTATCACCTTGTGCCAATGTCCGATGACGTCAGCAGTGAAACAAACATTTTATTCACTAAGTGGGTATCTTTGACATTTTTGATAGAAGGATATCAAAGAAATTCTATCGGTGTAATGTACATAAAATTCCTTGAAAGCGTCAGACGGAACCGGTACCAGCGATTTTAGAAGCCATGCCACAAGACATAAAACGTTTACCCTTAAAGGCATCTTTTTTATGGAAACATCCCCACCTCCCCCTTGCATTTACCGTAGTGAAATAGAACGCGACGTTAAATGACGCAAGAAACTGTCAGAGTGACCACATTGCACATTGCCACGAGGTCAAAAATGAATTGTGTCGGAGTTATAGACATAAAGTGTGTGCGTTCGCTACATAAATTAAGGCATGTGTATTTGTAAATATATTTATCTTTGGGGGTTATAAATATTTTTTGTTTAATGAATTGTTATAATTGTTTAACATGACAATCTATCGAAATTCATAACTGGAATTAAAATTGGAAAAATACCTGTAAATAAAATAAATACTTGTTGAGGCGTCTATACTCGGTTTCTTGCATAATAGCAGATTATACACCACTGCAGATATAAAAACACGGACTGGTTCACATTTATTTACTATATACTTTTTCGATACCGTAATATTAACGTTAGTGTAAACCAGTCTGGCAATGTTTGGCTAATCTAATGATTACGTGACCGTAACGTGTTTATCTGATGTAATTGAAATGCCCAGTACTATGTGTATTAAATTTCAATGATTGAGTTTTATGAAACATATTAATCTGCTGTCACGATACAAATCATCAACTATATGGTAGACCATATCTAACATAGGGTGGCTTAGTTAGCAATATTTCAGAATTATTTTAATCAATATTTCAGAAAGATTTTAATCAATAATAATTTAATTTATTTAATTAATATATTATCATATAAAACCCGGCGATTTCTTTAAATATCTAGTTCTTATTATTTATACAATTGGACAACCAGAGATGATGCGATTGGTGAACATGTCGTGTAAACATTATTGGTAAAAGATACACGGTAAACGATACACGCTAAACGATTTGAACGCAAACGCAGACTAAAATGCGTTCACTATCGTTTTGAACTGCATTTTCGTATTTTGTCTAACGTTTATCATAAAAAAAAACCCATTAACAAAACTAAAATGCATTTCAAACGCAAAACAAACACGTTTGACACGCAAAACGAACGCAATTGAAATGCATTTTTGGTGTACTTGAACGGAATACGGTCTGTAGCTACAATGCAAACCATAGATACAATATCAAGGCCTCTGCCAAACCAATAAATTTGGTGCCGACCATGACTTATATACTACATGTATGGAATTATATGCAACACATGTGGACAAGGTGGACATATATATATATTTAAATATATATCTATATGACCTTTTTTTATAGAGGTAAAAAATCTTTTTCTCTGTCGCAAATTGATACATGCAGAATGTTTGTTGTCATGGCAGCGAGAACGAAAATCTTTAATTATAATTATTTTCTCAGAAACCAGTGGTCAGTATTCAAAACAATTTTGTAGAAACAACCAGTAGGACCCTCTATTAAAATAAACTTGATTTGTTAAAAATACACAAGATTGAGATTAGATTTATAGATTTTATTGCACTTGTACTAGAAAAACATAAATACGGTCAGCTGACACAGGTAAATGATATAAGGGCTTTCATGGCCCTCTTGTTAAATGAACTTTAGTGAGTGTTTATCATTCCTTGCAACTCAAGATAGCTAAAACACATGTACAAAGTTTGCTTTTTAATTCAGTGTCAATACAAATGTCATTAAACCTTCTTTTCTTATTTAAATAGACTGGACTGTTTCCTAGATAGTCTAAGTTCAAAATGATCATTTTCTCTAGAAACGGACTCAAATTATAAAACATTTTCAGAAAAGAACATTTTTTACTTCATTTAAGGGCTGTTTAAAAAAATGGTTCCCAAAAAATGATGTCATTTTAAGCCAACTTTAAACCAATTCTTAGTTCAATTTTCTTTCTTTCCTATTATTGTTCTATCACAAAAATGGTTGGATATAAAGTAGAAAATTGAATTTGATATGAACAAGTCAGCAAAAAAAACCCAAACAAATCATGTCAACTTCAGAAAATTGTTAAACATGAAAATATTACCAAGATTCTTTGTTTCTGATTAATATGAAATTACAACTACAGATATCCAGAAGAACTATATTTTCAATAACATGCTGTTTTAAACATTCTTCTTTACAATTTTCATTGTTTTCTTTCCCACCCTTATTCTCATCTTTATAACGCTATTTTCCTCTATGGAAGTGACCCGCCTCCATTCTCCCCCCCCCCCCACCCTTTTTCCAAAAAACAAAGTAAAAACCCCAGCAAACAAACCCCACATCAACTTTTTACATTTAAATTTACGCAATTTTCAAAACTTCACTGCTTATAAGTATTTATTATATATATATAATGGAAATGTATCATTAAGTAAATCTGGAAAGTTTTGGACCTTTAGCTTGAGATTTGACTCATAACGGTCCATTATTTGAAAAAAATATTTTTTTCCTTTCAATTGTTACACTCGTTACATAGAATATATCGTATAACTTTTGGTGAGATCATTTATAAATATAGCATTGATATGGCTTTATATCTCGACAAAAAATTATAACAATCTATGAAAATTTCATTTTTTGACGTGGACACAGGATTTTATTGGATGTGTTATATTTTATTCCATGTTAATAACCCTTCCTAAAACCTGCATTATTACTTTTTTCTTGTTTATTTAAAAAATTAAAAATGAACGGACATATTTTATTGCTGCCCTTTTCAGTATTACAGAGTACACATATTATCTAAAGTATTAAAGAAACAAAGTATTAAATTTCTCTATCATGTCTAAAACAAAATTATTAATTTTCATTAAAAGGAGCTTTTACTTTACTGATCTAGCTATTCATTAAACAGCACTGCTTTAAAATGTCAAGTTTTTGTAAACTTACTTTTTTGTTACACTCCTAATATTTTTTATGTTTTTGAGCTTTTTTTCCTGAAATGATAATTCTACCAAATTTGCTGGATTTATTCAGGTCATGAAAAAACATGATTATGAAAGATACAAATATGTATACAGTTCAAACTTGTCTTAAGCAGTCAGTCAAAGGAAGGAGCAAAAGTGATCTTTTAAGACAGGTTTTTGCTTAATGCAGGTTAATTTGCTATGAACACAATGTCACAGAAATGGGAAATAGCAAAAATGACCGATTAAGACAAGTAACTGCTTAATAGAGATGACAGCTTACACAGGTTTGACTGTATATTATACAAAACCATTATTTAAAACAGCACATAAGGTTTTTAGGACGACATTGACGTAAGGCCATCCTTAAAAAATATTTGCTTGCTCCAACCCAATATTCTTTAAGTGGATAAGCATGTGCAGCTGCATTTTTGTTGGGAAGTGTGGGTGTGTTGGTGGCAGATTTTTATTATTTTATTGTCATTTTGAACAGAAATGAACAGAATTCATAGAAAAACAAAAACAAACACAATGCTTTCCAAATCAGTGAAAAAGTTTGGGTAGCTGTAATTAAGGTGGGTAGGTAAGAACATGGCAAACAAATTTTATTAAGTATTGTCTTATAGATAACTGGAATTTGTCCAATTCTTTCCTTTCGGTCATCACATGAGCAGATTGATAAAAAAAATTTGTTTGTAATAAAAGGTTTCTATATTCTAAATTGTCATTACAGCAAAAGCAGTCGACTTCTAAAGATGAGCACAAGAAATCAACAGAGGCACCAGAAAAATCTTCAGAAGAAACTCAGTCAGAAATGGACAAATTGCAGGTAGAAATTACACACATGCAGTCTTCACTGCAGGAGAAGAGTGAATTATTAGCTCTTAAACAATTAGAGTTGACAGATAAGTCAGAAGAATTGGACCAAGTTATTGCAAAGCTATCTGACACATCACAAGCATTAGAAAATGTGAAATCAGAGTTAAAAGAGACTATTGCTCAATATGAAGAAACGAAAAATCTACTGTCCTCTCAAAGCAATGATATTTCTCAATTTCTCTCATTCCTCAATGCTAGTGACTTATCAAGTGCTAAAATCACTATTGAAAGCCAGTTTTCTAAAATTGAGCAGTTAGAAGAAAGTGTTCAGTGTGTGAATATAGATATGGCTAATGCACACAAGCAAACAAGAGATGCAAATACACAATTAGATACAATTAAAAGTAACAATATGGCTGAAATTTCTCATTTAATGCAAGAGCTGGATACAGTAACTAAACAGTTAACTGCATCATGTGATAGCCAAGCTTGCCAAAAACAAACTATTGAGAATATGACGGAAGAAATTTCAAGTTTTAAGGCATCTAAAGCAGAAGGTGATGAGACAATTCATGCAATAAGGTTGAAATGCGAACAGCAGGAAAAAGAAATACATGTTTTAAGAGAAGAGCAAGCTGTCAAAGTACATGAGTTTGAAGCAAAAACACAATCCCTGTTAACTCAGATTTCAGAGTTAGAAAATGCATATTCTACATTAACCAGTGAAAATGAAAAGTTGAAAACTGAACTTGAACATGTACATGAAGAAAAAAATACTTTATCTTCCGAAATTAACAAAGTGAAATGTGAACAGGAAGATCTCCTTAGCAGTAGCAACAAAGAAGTGAAAGAGAAAGACACACTCTTAACTGAATCAAAACAAATAGCTGAACAGAATGATGCGTATGTGAAACAACTAGAAAACAAGTGTAAAAACCTTGAAGACAATGTAGAACTTGTAACACAGAAACTTATAGAAAAAGATGTGGAAATAAATCAAGAGAAGGAGATTTTCAATCAAAGCTTAAGTGACTTAAGCAAAGAGCATAAAGATATTCAAAGCGATTTAGAAAAAAATATTTTAGCAGAACATCACCAGAGATTAAAATCTTTGGAGGAAGAAATACAGGCAGAGAAAGAGAAGACAAATTGCTCTGAAGAAAGAGAGCATTTGTTGCAACAAAATATTAATTCATTGCAAAATCAATTAGGGGAAGTAAATGGAAAGCTTCAAACGGTGTCATTCAGTGAAGATGAATTAAACCAAGAGTGTTCAGAAAAGGATTTGATGATAGCAAAACTGGGAGAGGAAGTAAGCAGTTTGCTTTCAAAATTGGAAAATATTACAGACAAGTTGAAAGTTACTGAAAATGAGTTGACAGCATCAATAACAGATAAGGAAAGAGCTGTTAATTCTTTATCAGACAGTGCTCAGACATTAGACATAGAGTTATCCAATTATAAGGGAGAAATCAGTGACAATATGAAAAAAATAGAGGAGTTGGAAAATATTCAATTAGAAATGATTTCATCTGTTAGAACTTTAGAAAAGGAAAATTGTGACTTGAAAAAAGAAATCTTAAATGCTCGTGAATTAAATGAGAATCAAAGTGATAAATTAGAAGAGTTGCAATCATTAAAGAACAACCTTGAGGAAAGCTTTACTTCACTCAGAGATTCAAATGTGGAATTAGTTGGAAAATGTGACAATTTGGAAATACAACTAGTTGAAGTGACAGAACAGTTTAAAGTGGCCGAAAACACAATATTTCAACTTCAAAATGAAGCTAAAGAGCAGCAATTACATGTCAGTGAATTACAAGCAGTGAATGCTCAACAATTGGATTTACTACAGAATGAGATGGACAATGTTAAAATGGAGGAAAGTAACAAAATGGCAGTACTGACCCAAGAAATGGACAGGCTAAAGAACGAGAATTCCAAACTTGCATTACAGGTTAGTAATACACAGCATGTATGTGATGTAAGGCATGAGAAAGTGTTAATGCATGAATGCAATTCTAAGCATGATGAGTTGTCTTTTTCTCAAAATTCTATCTTGACATTGCATCAGTCCATTGAACAGTCTGCTGTAGAAAAATTACAATTAGAAAACTGTTGTGTAGAATTAACTAGTGAGAATGCAGCTGTATTCAAGCATGATGAATGTTTTCAGTCAGAGGAATCTGAATTAAGCAATGATTTCAAACCCATAAGAATTCCAAAGCAACTGAATGAGTTTAATGAAAACAATGAACATATTACACATGAGAAAATGTCACCTGTTGAAGAGGTTGCAAAGGAAAATGATGCTCAAGTTGCTTTATTGCAACTTTCTAGAGATGATGCTCAGTCTCAATGCTCTGAGTGCCAAATGGAGTTAAAAAGGGCAATAATAGAGGAGAAAAGAGAACAAACAAAAGAAAATAATGAAACTGAAAAAGACCAATCATTACCATCTGTCCATGAAAATATAGAGCATCGGCCCATATTGCATTATCGGTTAGCTTCATTTATCAAAGAACTATATTTTTCAAAAGCAAAAGTAAAATATTCAGAAGGAGAATTGTCTCGTATAATAAAAGAATTTTATGAAAGGGAAGCTGTAGATGTTCTTAACCCTCAACCAAACACAGAATTAGAATCCAAAAGTATTGAAGAAGAGATTGATATGAAGTTAAAATGTGAAACATTGCAATGCGAAGTTGCTTCTCAAGCTGTTAAAATGAATGAGCAAGACGATATGTGTAAACAGCTGAACACTAAAATATTAAACTTGACTGAAGATGCAGATGACCTTTCAGGACAAGTAGATGAACTGAAACAAAGATTAATTACTGCAGAGAATGTTATAGAGGACATGGAACACAAAGTACATTCACTTTCCATTGAAAAGGAGAGTGAATTTTTGAAAAGTACTGAATTAAAACAAGACTTAAATGAAACTGTAAAAGCATTGTCAGATATTAGAGTGGAGCATTTAACATTGAAAGAAACTTTCTCACAACAATGTGAGATACATGATACTATGACAGGTACTTTAAAAGAAAAATATGATGAAATAAAGATATTGAAGGATGAAGTTAGCTGCTTTGAGCAACAGAAAGAAAAAAATAATACAGAGGTTTTGGAGGTGAGAACACAATTAAATGCAAAAGAAGAGCTTATTGCAGAACTGAAAGCTAATCTTGATATAATTGAAAAAGAGAATGAAAATAATTTAGAGAATGTGAGAAAAACATGTGAATCCAATGTAAAGAAATGTGAAGAAATTGACTATTTAAAAGCAGAAATAAATGAGCACATTGAGCTAATTGAAAATCAAGCAGTTCAGTTGCAAAGCATGGGTGAAGTTAAAATTAGCCTTGAAGATGAAATTAAAAGGAATAATGAAAGTATATCTACTGCCTTAGGACAAAAGGAAGAAATGTATGAAAAGATTGCATGTTTGCAAAAAGATTTCCAAGAAAGTCAAACTTATTCAATGAAGCTATCTTTGCAATTAGAGAAATCAGACTTTGAAGTTGAAGAGTCAAGAAGAAAAATTAATGAACTTGAAGAAAAAGTAAAAACCCAAAACAAAGTCATTGATGACCTTCAGGATACTCTTGATATGTCTACAAAGCAGTGCCAGGAATTAAGTTTATCAGTTTTAGAATGCAAACAAAAGTTAGAAGAAACAGAATCAGTGAAACAGAAGTGGGAAAACAAAGAAGATATGCTACAATCACAATTAAATGATCTTCGAAAAAGTTTGGCTGCAAAAGAACAAGATTTGGAAATGCATGCATATGAGAAAAGTAATGCACTCCTTGAATTCGAAAAGTTGAATAACACAATGAAGGATTTGCATCAGACAGTAGCAGAAAAAGATAATGAGATTTCGAATTTAGTAAATAATATACAGGAATTGGAACTTAGCATGGGCAAAATGAAAGAGGAACGGGATTTGAAAATTGAACTGTTAGCAGGAAATGTCACTGATTTAGTTACACAACTAGATCTTTTCAATACTCAGAAAACTGAATTACAGTCAGAATTAAATAATGTTGTTTCTAATTTACAAAATACAGAGTCTGCAAGGGATGACCTTGAACAGAGATTAAAAATGACTGCAGATACTTTAGAAAAAAAGACAGAGGCACTAGCATCACAGCAGGAAGTGTGTCTTGTGTTAAGAAATGAACATGAAGAGCTTCTCACTAAAATAACAGATCAGCAGAAAATGATGTCGGACAAAAATTCACAAATACAAAGTTTATCATTAGAAAAGCAAAAACTTCTGTTACAAATTTCGAATTGTGAAAATGTCACAGCTACAGATAAGGAAAAAATATCAATGTTAGAAAATGAAGTTTCTAACATGAAAGAGGTTATTGAAACATTGATGTACAAAGTATCCTCTTTTGAAAAAGAGTTTCAAGAATGTAAAGAACATCTAGAAAAATCTTCCAGAAATGAAAGTGTACTGAGTGGTAAAGTTGCTGAACTGAATAAATCTTTAATGTTAGTTGAAGAAGAATTGGTGAAAAGGGATTGTACAATTTCTGAATTAGAAGAAACAAATACACATTCAGATAGTGTCCATAAAGACTTATTGAAACAAATAGTGCAAAAAGATGACCAAATTACAATTTTAGATCAAGAAATAGTGCAATTGTCTGAATTAAAACAGTCTGTCGATGCAGAGATTTGCAACCAATTATCAGGTAAATTCAAGTTGCAGAATAAAATTGACAGATTTGAGGAGCGCCTGGATGAAGCAGCCACAAAAGAGGCTGAATTAAAAATGTTTATTGACAGCTATTCTAAAGATATTGAAAGATTTGGGACCGAGAAAATAGAATTCCAATCAACGATAGAGACATTAAATGATGAAGTTAGAAAACTTCAAGACTCCTTGAAGAATGAAAGAGATGCTCATAATGTTACCAAAGCTGCAATGGAGAGTATATCAGAAGAAACCACTGAACATAAACTAATGTTACAAACACAAACTACTGTGTTAAAAGAAGAAAATGAGACAATTTTTGAAAAACTTTGTATTGTTGAATCCCAGAATAGAAGCTTTGAAAAAAATGTAAGAGTTGCTATACAGGGAAAAAATGAGTTCTTTCAACTAAATAAGTTGTTGAGCACACAGCTACAAGAACTAGAAAAACAGTTATTGGAGTATGCCAATTCAATTTCGGAAATGAAGAAAGGAACTGAAGAAAAAAAACGGACAATAACTGACCAAGATAAATCTATTTCTGAAAAGGATAAACTTATAGGAGAAATAAAGAAGAGAAATTCTGACCTTGATAAACAAAATATTATGTTGAATAGTGACTTCAGAAAACTTCAAGAAGAGTACAAACAAGCTCTCAAGAGTATTGAGCAGATCTCCGAGGATAAAGAAGAAAGTGATAAAATATCAGCAAATATACTTGAGGATGTAAAATCACAACACTTTATCGAAAAAGAAAAACAATTAAAAGATAGTGAAAGTCAGTTCTGTTTCAAGATTGAACAGTTAAAATCAAAGTTCCTGGAAAAGAAAGAGGAAATTGACAAACTAACTAAGGAAAATTACAATTTAAAGATACAATTGAAGAATGCTGAAGTGAAATCATTGGCAATTATTGTCAGTCTTGAGACTGAAAAAGATACATTATTAACACAATTGGAAGACTTGAAGGAAACATATCAAAAGAAAACTCTACATCTAGGCAAGATGGTAGAAAAATTGGAACAGGAAAAAGAAAATTCCAAGCAAAATGAATTGTCCTTAAATACACATGTGCGTGACAACTCCTTGCACATTAGCAATCTTGAAGAAAACATAAGAGAATTTCAACAGAAAATTAAATCACAATACAATGAAAATACAAACCTGAAGGAGTTGGTTGTTATTAATGATAAAAAAATGGAACAAGTTTTGCAACAAAATCGGGATTTATCAGAGACTGTTAAAAGGAAAAGTATTGAGATTGAACAGGTGTGCAAAGAAATGAATGAATTAACAACTACTAATGACAAACTGTGCAATGTTCTTGAAACTGTGGAAAAAGACAGAAACTCTTCTGATTTCCGCGTTAAGGAATCAGTGTTGGAGGTTGAAAAGTTCAAGCTTTATGCTGAAGATTGTAACAAAAAAGCAGAAACAGTTATGGAGACATTTGAACAATTATCAAAGGAGATAGAAGTTAAAAATGAAGAAATTGCAAAGCACCTTGAGTGTTTGGAAGAATTAAGAACAACAAATGTTGTCCTGCAGGACGATAGTCAAACTAAGAGCCAAGAGTTAATTGTGCTTAGTAACTCTCTGTCTGATATGAACCAAGAGACTGCTTCTGACAAGTCTGTTTTGTCGCGTTTACTTATTGATTTGCACAACCTAAAGAATGAAAATAAAGATTTGGCCGATAGTGTCATTTTAAAAGAGAAATTGATTTCTAGCCAGGAGGAAGATAATAAAAGTATTAAACAGCAGTGTAAAGCATTGGAAGAAAAGAACTGTGAGATAGAGATTGAATCTGCTTCTTTACTATTAAAGGTAAATTCAGCAGAAGATATTGTTGATTATTTAAAGACAGAACATGACTATTTAAAAGACAGTTGTATGCACAAGGATGAAAATTTGAATAAACTTCAAGAAGAACTTGAAATAAGTGTTAAACAATTGACAGAAAGAATTGAAAATCAGAAAGAAGAACTACATATAAAAGAATCTGAAAATGTTGCCTTACATACTGAACTGGGTGATATGGAAGAAAAGTACAAGGCCACTGTATTAAATCTTCAAAATACTAGTGATAAGCTGGATGCCATGCTTGAAACTGATAAAAAGGACAGACACTTGTTTGAAAGTAGTATAAAAGAATCCATGGCAGAGGTTGAAAAGTTCAAACTGTATGCTGATGATTGCAACAAAAAAGCAGAAACTGTTATGGCGTCATTTGAACAAGTATCAAAGGAGATTGCAATTAAAGATGAAGAAATATTAAAGCTTCATGAATGTTTGGAAGAAAATACAACCAAATACGAAAAGCTGCAAGATGAGAATCAAACTAAAGCCCAAGAGTTAGCAACTTTAGTGGTTGACTTGCATAACCTTAAGGATCAAAATAAGGATTTGATTGACAGTGTCATCTTAAAGGAAGAAATAATTTCTAACCTACAGGAAGAAAATGAAAGTATTAAACAACAGTTTAAAGAACTGGAAGAAAGAAAATGTGATTTGGACAATGAATCTGCATCTTTGCTTTTAAAGTTAAATTCAGCTGAAGGTATGGTTACTAATTTGAAAAAAGGAAATGAATCTTTAAATGAAAGCTGTATAAACAAGGATAAAAACTTGGATAAACTTAGAGAAGAATTGGCAGAAAGTGTCAAGCAACTGACAGAAAGAATGAAAATTGACACTGAGGAATTAAATAAAAAAAAATCTGAAAATGTTGTCTTACATACTAAACTGAGTGATATGGAAGAGAAATACAAGGACACAGCATTAAATCTTCAAAATACCAGTGAAAAACTAGACGCCATGCTTGAAACAGTTGAAAAGGACAGACATTCGTTTGAAAGTAGTATAAAAGAATCCATGGCAGAGGTTGAAAAGCTCAAACTTTTTGCTGATGATTGCAACAAAAAAGCAGAAACTGTTATGGCGTCATTTGAACAAGTCGCAAAGGAGATTGCAATTAAAGATGAAGAAAATTCAAAGCTTCATGAATGTTTGGATGAACATAAAACCAAATATGAAACCTTGCAAGATGAGAATCAAACTAGGGCCCAAGAGTTATCCAGATTAGCAGTTGACTTGCATAACCTAAAGGATGAAAAAAAGAATGTGGTTGACAGTGTTGTCTTAAAGGAAGAATTGATTTCTAAATTGCAGGAAGAAAATCAAAGTATTAAACAGCAGTGTAAAGAATTTGAAGAAAGGAAAACTGAGATAGATGTTGAATCTGCATCTTTAATATTAAAGATAAATTCATCAGAAGAGCTGGTAAATAACTTGAAGAAAGAAAATGAAACTTTAAAGAAAAGTAGAATTCACCAGGATGAAAACTTGAATAAACTTCAAGAAGAATTTGCAACCAGTGTGAAGCAACTGACAGAAAGAATAAAAAAGGAAAAGGAAGAACTTAATCTGAAAGAGTCTGAAAATGTTGCCTTACATACTAAACTGAGTGATATGGAAGAAAAATACAAGGACAGTGTATTAAATCTTCAGAATACTAATGATAAACTAGACGCCACGCTTGAAACTGTTGAAAAGGACAAACACTCATTTGAAAGTAGTATAAAAGAATCCATTGCAGAAGTTGAGAAGTTCAAGCTGTATGCTGATAATTGCAACAAAAAAGCAGAAACTGTTATGGAGTCATTTGAACAAGTATCAAAGGAGATTGCAATTAAAGATAAAGAAATATCAAAGCTTAATGAATGTTTGGAAGAATATAAAACCAAAAATTATAATTTGCAGGATGAGAATCAAACTAGAGCCCAAGACTTGTCCAAATTACTGATTGACTTGCATAACGTAAAGGAAGAAAATAAAAATCTGGTTGACAGTGGCATCTTAAAGGAAGAATTGATTTCTAAATTACAGGAAGAAATTAAAAGTTTTAAACAGCAGTGCAAAAAAATTGAAGAAAGGAAATGTGAGATAGATATTGAATCTGCATCTTTGCTCTTAAAGGTGAATTCAGCGGAAGATAAGGTTGATCAATTGAAAAAAGATAATGACTCTTTAAAAGAATGTTGTGTGGAAAAGGACAAAAACTTTGACAGACTTCAAGAAGAATCTAAAACATGTGCGAAGCAGTTGGCAAAAACAATAGAAAATCATGCCCAGGAACTGATTAAAAAAGATTCTGAAAATGATATCTTATATACTAAACTGAGTGACATGGAAGAGAAATTGAGTGACACATCTTTAAAGCTTCGAAGTACAAATGACAATCTAAACACTGTTCTTGAAACAGTACAAAAAGACAAACACTCTTTTGAATGTCAAATAAAGGAATCCACAACGGAGATTGAAAAGTTCAAGCTTCAAGCTGAATGTTGTAGCAAAAGAGCAGAAAGTGCAATCGACTCATTTCAAGAAGTTTCAAAGGAGATTGAAGTTAAAAATGAAGAAATTGCAAGGCACCTTGAATGTTTGGAAGAATTGAAAGCAAATAATATTGATTTGCAGGATGATAATCATACTAAGAGCCAAGAGTTAATTGTGCTTAGTAACTCTCTGTCAGACATGAACCAAGAAGCTGCTTCTGACAAGTCTGTTTTGTCGCATTTACTTACTGATTTACACAACTTAAAGGATGAAAATAAGGATATGGCTGATAGTGTCATCTTAAAAGAGGAATCAATTTCTAACCTTAAGGAAGAAATTGAAAATATTAAGCAGCAGTGTAGAGAATTGGAAGAAAGAAAATCTGAGATAGATATTAAATGTGCATCTTTGATGTTGCAGGTAAATTCATCGGAAGATCATGTCAATAGTTTGAAAAAAGAAAATGACTCTTTAAAGGAAAGTTGTATGCACAAGGATGAAAAGTTACATAAACTTAAAGAAGAATTTGCAACAAGTGTCAAGCAATTGACAGAAAGAATTGAAAATGATAAAGAAGAACTGAAGATAAAAGAGTCTGAAAATGTTGGTTTACATTCTAAACTGGATGATGTGGAAGAAAAATATAAGGACACTGTATTTAATCTTCAAAATACTAATGATAAACTAGACGCCATACTTGAAACTGTTGAAAAGGACAGACACTCGTTTGAAAGTAGTATCAAAGAATCCATTGCAGAAGTTGAAAAGTTTAGGCTGTATGCTGATGATTGCAACAAAAAAGCAGAAACTGTAATGGAGTCATTTGAACAAGTATCAAATGAGATTGCAATAAAAGATAAAGAAATATCAAAGCTTAATGAATGTTTGGAAGAATATAAAACCAAAAATGATAATTTGCAGGATGAGAATCAAACTAGAGCCCAAGACTTGTCCAGATTATTGATTGACATACAAAACGTAAAGGAAGAAAATAAAGATTTGGTTGACAGTGGCATCTTAAAGGAAGAATTGATTTCTAAATTACAGGAAGATAATAAAAGTATTAAACAGCAATGCAAAAAATTTGAAGAAAGGAAATGTGAGAAAGATATTGAATCTGCATCTTTGCTCTTAAAGGTGAATTCAGTGGAAGATATGGTTGATCAGTTGAAAAAAGATAATGACTCTTTAAAGGAATGTTGTGCGGAAAAGGACGAAAACTTCGACAGACTTCAAGAAGAATTTGAAACATGTGCGGAGCAGTTGACAAAAACATTAGAAAATCATGCCCAGGAACTGATTAAAAAAGATTCTGAAAACGATATCTTACATACTAAACTAAGTGACATGGAAGAGAAATTGAGTGACACATCTTTAGAGCTTCAAACTACAAATGACAAACTAAACTCTGTTCTTGAAACGGTAGAAAAAGACAAAAACTCTTTTGAATGTCAAATAAAGAAATCCACAATGGAGATTGAAAAGTTCAAGCTTCAAGCTGAATGTTGTAGCAAAAGAGCAGAAAGTGCAATCGACTCATTTCAAGAAGTTTCAAAGGAGATTGAAGTTAAAAATGAAGAAATTGCAAGGCACCTTGAATGTTTGGAAGAATTGAAAGCAAATAATATTGATTTGCAGGATGATAATCATACTAAGAGCCAAGAGTTAATTGTGCTTAGTAACTCTCTGTCAGACATGAACCAAGAAGCTGCTTCTGACAAGTCTGTTTTGTCGCATTTACTTACTGATTTACACAACTTAAAGGATGAAAATAAGGATATGGCTGATAGTGTCATCTTAAAAGAGGAATCAATTTCTAACTTTGAGGAAGAAATTGAAAATATTAAGCAGCAGTGTAGAGAATTGGAAGAAAGAAAATCTGAGATAGATATTAAATGTTCATCTTTGATGTTGCAGGTAAATTCATCGGAAGATCATGTCAATAGTTTGAAAAAAGAAAATGACTCTTTAAAGGAAAGTTGTATGCACAAGGATGAAAAGTTACATAAACTTAAAGAAGAATTTGCAACAAGTGTCAAGCAATTGACAGAAAGAATTGAAAATGATAAAGAAGAACTGAACATAAAAGAGTCTGAAAATGTTGGTTTACATACTAAACTGGATGATGTGGAAGAAAAATACAAGGACACTGTATTAAATCTTCAAAATACTAGTGATAAACTGGACGCAATGTTTGAAACTGTTGAAAAGGACAGACACTCATTTGAAAGTAGTATCAAAGAATCCATGGCAGAGGTTGAAAAGTTCAAACTGTATGCTGATGATTGCAACAAAAAAGCAGAAACTGTTATGGCATCATTTGAACAAGTCTCAAAGGGGACTGCAATTAAAGATGAAGAAATTTCAAAGCTTCATGGATGTTTGAAAGAACATACAAGCAAATATGAAAACTTGCAAGATGAGAATCAAACTAGGGCAAAAGAGTTAGCCACTTTAGTGGTTGACTTGCATAACCTAAATGATCAAAATAAGGATTTGGTTTACAGTGTCATCTTAAAGGAAGAATTAATTTCTAAACTACAGGAAGAAAATGACAGTATTAAACAACAGTTTAAAGAATTGGAAGAAAGGAAATGTGAATTGGACAATGAATCTTCCTCTTTTATTTTAAAGTTAAATTCAGCAGAAGATATGGTTACTCATTTAAAAAAAGAAAATCACTCTTTAAATGAAAGCTGTATACACAAGGATAAAAACTTGGATAAACTTAGAGAAGAATTGGCAGAAAGTGTTGAGCAACTGGCAGCAAGAATAAAAATTGACACTGAGGAATTAAATAAAAAAGAATCTGAAAATGTTGTCTTACATACTAAACTGAGTGGTATTGAAGAGAAATACAAGGACACTGCATTAAATCTTCAAAATACTAGTGATAAACTAGAAGCCATGCTTGAAACTGTTGAAAAGGACAGACACTCGTTTGAAAGTAGTATTAAAGAATCCATGGCAGAGGTTGAAAAGTTCAAGCTTTTTGCTGATGATTGCAACAAAAAAGCAGAAACTGTTATGGCATCATTTGAACAAGTCTCTAAGGAGATTGCAATAAAAGATGAAGAAGTTTCAAAGCTTCATGAATGTTTGGAAGAACATAAAACCAAAAATGAAAACTTGCAAGATGAGAATCAAACTAGAGCCCAAGACTTGTCCAGATTATTGATCGATATGCATAACGTAAAAGAAGAAAATAAAGATTTGGTTGACAGTGGGGTCTTAAAGGAAGAATTGATTTCTAAATTGCAAGAAGAAAATGAAAGTAATAAACAGCAGTGCAAACAATTGGAAGAAAGGAAATGTGAGATAGATATTGAATCCACGTCTTTGGTTTTAAAAATTAATACAACAGAAGATATGGTTAATCATTTGAAAACAGAAAATGGCTCTTTAAAGAAAAGTTGTGTACATAAAGATGCAAACTTAGATGAATTTAAACATGATAAAGAAGAATTGGAAACAAATGTCAAGCAATTGACAGAGAGAGTAAAACATGTCACTGAAGAATTAAATAAAAAAGAATCAGAAAATGTTGCCTTACATATTAATCTGGGTCACATGGAAGAGAAATACAATGACAATGCAGATAAACTTCAAGATACTGAAAATACTCTTCTTATTATCTCGAGTGAATTAGACAAGCAAAATGAACTGTATTTGTCAGAGAAAAATGTTGTATTGAAATTGTTACAATCTATTAAAAAAATGAAAACTGAACTGAAAGTTACAGAATTGAGAGTAAAGGAATGCGAAGAAGCTATGATAATTAATTACAAGGTGCAATCACAACTAGAAGAACTAAGAGACAAACTAGAGGTATGTAATTTAAGATCTGATATTTATATTTTCATTAAATACATGTATTTGAAATACATATTGATAGAACTTTGAGAAAGACACAACTTGGTTTTTTAGTTATTGACATGGAATTATACATTTTCCTAAAAGAAGAGAGAGTGACTGAGATATTTGAGTAATGTTTTGATTTTTGCTTTATGAATTTGTCTTTTGAATATTCAAGATTGCCAGTAGTCTAGTGTTAGTGGCCAGTAACTGATCTGAAGCTTTTTCATTTATTTGTCACCATTTACAGTCCAACTTGAGAATCATGACTTTGAATTCGGAAAAAAAAATAATCACCTGTTAAATAAACCTTTTGAGGATCACCAATGATTTGAACAAACTTTTTAGAAGATTGTTATGTGGACAACAAAGACTTCTCTATGGTAATAAAGTGCCTTGTTTTACTACCCTTTTTGTATAAGATTTAATCCCAGAGTACAGCCATTTCTGACAGCATAGTCAGAGTTTGTGTAAATTTTTGGTATCTTGAGCATATTATTCCAATATTTTATACCAAATATCACAGCTTTTGTGAATGAGATGATGTTAAAAGGCTGGACCCATTTTTCAAATTTGTTTTTAGTATTTTATAATAAAATATTTTGATTGATTTAAAGTTGAAAGAAAGGAGTTGATTTTATAGTCTGAAGAAAGTAAAAGTGTAATGTTCCATCACATCAGATAATTATAAATTGATGAAACTAATTCATAAATTATAATTATTAGTAAATAAAATGGTTATAAACTATATCCTCTGAGGGTGGCATATTGTTTTTGTGCATTTCATCTGTCACAAAATTTTGTTCTCAGAACTCCTCCGACATTTGTGGTCATATTTGCAGAAAGGTTTCTTGTCACAAACAGTTGTGTATATTCCTTTTGCTTTCAGGTTTGGTGTTTTTTTAGCTCACCTGAGCCAAAGGCTCACAGGTGAGCTTTTGTGATCTCCTGGTGTCCGCCGTCTGTCGTCCGTCGTTAACTTTTAGCTTCTAACAACTTCTCCTCTGAAACCATCAGGCCAATTTTGATATAACTTCACAGAAATGTTTGTTGGGTGACCCTCTACCAAGTTTTTTCAAGTCATCTTGATTCATCAAAAAACATGGCCACCAGGGGGCGGGGCAAGTTTAATAATTAAAAACTTAAAAAATCTTCTTGTCAAAAAATACTGGCTGGATTTTAAAATAATGCCACAAAAATGTTTCTTGGGTGACCCTCTACCAAGTTTGTTCAAGCCATCTTGATTCGTCAAAAAACATGGCGGCCAGGGGGTTGGGTTAGTTTACTATATAAGCTATCATAAAAACTTAAAAAATATTCTTGTCAGAAACTACTGGCTCGATTTTAAAATAATTTCACAGAAATGTTCCTTAGGTGACCCTCTACCAAGTTTGTTCAAGCCATCTTGATTCATCAAAAAACATGGCAGCCAGGGGTGGGGTTGGTTTACTATATAAGCTTTAGTAAAAACTTAAAAAATCTTCTTGTCTGAAACTACTGGCTCGATTTTAAAATAGTCTCACAGAAATGTTCCTTGGGTGACTCTTTACCAGGTTTGTTCAAGCCATTTTGATTCGTCAAAAAACATGGCAGCCAGGGGGTGGAGTTAGTTTTATGTCAAATTACTTTCCTTGTTTTATAGCATAAATGTCTGTATATAGCAATTTTTATAAGAAGAGGTAATAAACTCTTTAAATAAACTTTTTTTGCTATTATTATACCCCCGACAAACGAAGTTTTGAGGGGGTATATTGGAGTCACCCTGAGGTCGGTCTGTCGGTCTGTCGGTCTGTCGGTTGGTCTGTCTGTTGCAATTTTCCTTGTCCAGAGCATCACTTGAAAAGTACTGGATGGAATTTCATCAAACGTCATACAATGGTAGAATATAATGAGAGGAAGTGCAGTGTACAAGAAACATAACTCTATTCTTGCTTATTACAGAGTTATTGCCCTTTGACATTTTTTCTTGTCCGGAGCATAACTTGAAAAGTACCGGATGGAATTTCATCAAGCTTCATACAATGGTAGAATATAATGAGAGGAAGTGCAGTGTACAGGAAACATAACTCTATTCTTGCTAATTACAGAGTTATTGCCCTTTGATATATTTCCCTTGTCCGGAGCATTACTTTTAAAGTACCTGATGGAATTTCATCAAACTTCATACAATGGTAGAATATAATGACAGGAAGTACAGTGTACAAGAAACATAACTCTATTCTTGCTAATTACAGAGTTATTGCCCTTTGATATATTTCCCTTGTCTGGAGCATTCCTTTTAAAGTACTGGATGGAATTTCATCAAACTTCATATAATGGTAGAATATAATGAGAGGAAGTGCAGTGTACAAGGAACATAACTCTATTCTTGCTAATTACAGAGTTATTGCCCTTTGATATTTTTTCTTGTCTGGAGCATAACTTGAAAAGTACCTGATGGAATTTCATCAAGCTTCATACAATGGTAGAATATAATGAGAGGAAGTGCAGTGTACAAGAAACATAACTCTATTCTTGCTAATTACAGAGTTATTGCCGTTTGATATGTTTTACTTGTCCGGAGCATTACTTTTAAAGTACCTGATGGAATTTCATCAAACTTCATACAATGGTAGAATATAATGACAGGAAGTGCAGTGTACAGGAAACATAACTATATTCTTGCTAATTACAGAGTTATTGCCCTTTGATATATTTCCCTTGTCCGGAGCATTACTTTTAAAGTACTGGATGGAATTTCATCAAACTTCATACAATGGTAGAATATAATGACAGGAAGTGCAGTGTACAAGAAACATAACTCTATTCTTGCTAATTACAGACTTATTGCCCTTTGATATATTTCCCTTGTCTGGTGCAGTACTTTTAAAGTACTTTTAAAGCCATCAGTGATAACAGTTTAATAAAGTTCATGAAAGAACCAAGTTGATGAATACATGGAGTTCGAGCAAAGCAGGTTCGATATTGTATTCCTAGTGCTCTTGTTTGTTTCTTATCCATAAAATTGTTGTCCCTCAACATAACTCGAAAAAGTATAACATTTATTGATTGCCATGAAAGCTTGTACACTGCACAATAATTAAAAAGACCGTTTTTAATTTTAACAAAACCATAAAAAAATTAACAATACAAAAAACTCAATCCATAACATTCTCTTTTATTAAGAATTTATTTTGTCTGGAGCATAACTTTAAAACTATTGGATATGATTTAATAAAACTTCATACAATGGTTAACCATTTTTTGTCATGGCGGCGTTCGGGGGTATTCATCACCTTCAGTGATAGCTCTAGTTAGACAATATTATACCAGATATAAGTTTTAAAAGATAATTCTTCATAAAAAGATGAATGATACAATTATTATCAATAATTGAAATATTATAATATTATTCATATATCATGAACCATTGTTAAATAGGTGTTTTTCTGAATATAAAAGTCAAGAGTATTTATGGTTCAGACAGGGATGGTTTGCTGCTTCATAATAAAGTAGTACCATATTTTTAGCTAGTTTCATCACAGCAAGATGTGTGCTTGAGATTTTTAGTGTCAAAATGTACTTGAAATCTTGGAGGAGGACCTTAATTGTTTTTGGAGGAGAGTGCACTGCGACAAAATTCTTTCAAGCGATAGACTTTGGGAAGGCTTGTGTTTGAAACTTATAGGAATATTTATTGTGCTGTAACTGTGGATTATTTCATGCACAATAGTTTAGTCTGATGCTTTAGTTTGAAACCGTTCTCAAACAGGTTTAACAGGTTAGTTTTGTGCTGGAACTGGATTTTTATCTTAGTTCGAAGACTTAGCAGCTATAGTAAAAACTTCAAAAGCCTTCTTGTCAGAATCTACTGACCTGATTTTGATGTAATTTCACTGACATTTACCATGGGTGAACCTCTACCTAGTTTGAACTCTTCTACACATCTGTTATATCTTCAAAACAAATCAAAATTCTAACAACTTGCCCATCTCATCTTTCTGGAATTTTGAGTGTACATGTATTATATAGTCTGCTTATGTTGGGTGACTCAAGGTCAGTCAGGTGGGCGATATAAGGCCATCTTGGCCCTCTTGTTACTTAATTACTGCCCTTTGCATTTTCTGAATTCTAAGTCTTCTCCGCACTTATTTTTAGAACAATCTTTTTTGCTTTCTGGTTTACTTTTTACTGAATAGCAATCTTTGCATTCTCAGTGCTTTTCTTCTCGAACCATCAATATGGTATCACTGAAACTTTTGGGAAGGATCAGTGTGTGGTCTAGTGGCACATCTTTATGCATTTCAGTATTTATGCTTTTTGACTGAGTTATGCCCTTTGCAAAATTAAACAATGTTGTTTACACTTATTCTCTTGAACAATCAGTTGAATTTCACTGAAACTTGCTGGTAAGGATCAGTGCGAGGTCTAACTGCGTGCGTCCCTTTTGTGTTCTGTTTTAATGGTTTTTGTTGAGCCAGCTTTGGTGTATGCATGCATCCATAAAATATGTCCGGCTATACCTTTCTCATGCAAAGAGGAATTTTGAAATAACTGTGCATGGTTCACTTAATTGAAACAAAGTGTCACTGGTAAAATCATGCTTGTAACTTGAAGTTTGAAGGTCAGCTATTATAGACACAAATGTTCACCATAATTAGATGATGTGTCACATGCAAGACCCATGTCCATATAGCTGAAAGGTCAAGGTCACACTTAGAGGTTCAAGATCAGAAATTGGTACAAAATTTTGTGTCCGCTTCATATCATGTAAACCACAGGATAGATTTTATAATGTAATGTCCACCATAATTAGATACTTGTCACACACATTTGCCCTGTGTCTTTTAAACCACCAGTCAGAATTTGAAATAACATGACACAAATATACACCAAAATGAGACGTTGTTTGACTCGCAAGACCCAAATCTGTAGGTGAAAGTCATACTTAGAGGTTCAAGGTGAGAATAGGGTACGATTCTTGGTGTTCACTTCATATTTTGTAAACCAATTGACAGATTTTGAAATAATGTGCTATGAAATTAGTGTTCATCATAATGAGGTAACATATGCTCACAGGTCAGTCATGGTGGACTCGGCATTGTAGCTCTTGAGCATCTGGTTTACTAAGTTACTGCAATTTTGGATTTTATAATCTTGTCCAGGGAACTTATAAGATATCTGTCGTAGGATTTAATTGAAACATTCAATGGAAGAATCTGTGTGAGGTACAGATGACATCTTAAACATCTGTGGTGGGATTTAATTGAAACTTTCAATGGAAGAATCTGTGTGAGGCACAGATGACTTTTGAGACATCTGTGGTGGGATTTAATTGAAATTTGCATGGGAAGAATTGTTGTGGGGTTCAGTTCTGCATTCCCCATTTTGTTTTATGATTTGATTATTCTTGATTCATTTACAGACCTTTGCATTTTCAGAATTAAAAATCTTTTATGGAGAACACCTCCGATATCTGTGGTCGCACATTGCCAACCTTGTGGTGAAGAACCAGGTTGCGGTCAACTGGCTCATGTTCCTTTAGCAATCCTGTGTGGTTATTATTTATGAATTGCATCCCTTTGCATTTTCAGAATTACAAATCTCGTCAGTGTTTTTCTTCTTCAGCTATCATTAGTTCTGCATTTCACTGAAACTTGCTGTTAAGATCAGTCTGAAGTTTTTTACAAGTAAAATAATTAATTTTGTTGAGATTAATTTTCGTTGTTTTTGGTTCAAGGTCATATTTTAGGGGACCTTATTTCATTGAATACTAATTGTAGAAAAAAATGTTTAGGTGCAAACTTTCAACACATTTCAATTTGAGTAACGCGTTGTAATTATTGACTTATACCAGTATTAAGTCACTGTACCTCACATGCAATAATAAATGCTCTTCACAACATAGGGTAATCTTAGGTAGAGATGTGAATTAGTCAGCGTTATGGTGTTACGAGTTTTGATCAAACTGTTATGAAAACAATATTTGGAGAGGATGTGCCATAAGTTTAGGGTGTGAATAATCCAAGACCAGCGCAGATTCACTTGTTACAAATATTTATTCCATAGTCAGAAATAAATAAATGCACAATCATATAATAAACTACTTTTTAATTAAATACTAGAAATTGTTATTGTATTTTATTACCCGCATGCATGATATTTTTACTTTTAAAAAATACTGACTTGAAAGAATGTGGGAAAATATGTCACACTGACATAAAATTGTAATTGACATACTCTTTTAGAAAACCTTCTATTTTAGTGCTTTTTAAAGTGATGAAAACGAAATAAAGGGAAGTAAACACATGATCTCTGATAATGTCATGCATATTTTATGTAAAGAAGTGGATGAATAGATTAAAGATCATTAAAGATCAAAAAAATTCAATTTAATTTTCAATAATAGCAAAATTTGCACACTAAATAGAAAATATAGGATGACATATAGATTTAGCTGAGAAAGATAGGTCTACATTTTGGGTACAGGTAAATGCTTTGTAGTACGGATGTAACACAATTTGCTTACAACCATTTCATTAACATTTAATTTCCTTGTCGAGGCTCCCTACATAAGAAACGGAAATCAATCCCCCACGAAAATTAATGATTTCAAAGTAAATATTTTGCAATCTTTTCTTTGATTATTGACCGAGTTATGACTTGTTGAAAAAAAAATCATGAAAAAATTTGCCTGTGCTTCTTCTCGACAACAAAATAAAGTTTTGTCAAAATTTGCTGAGAATAATCAATGTGAAATGATTATGCATTTTGCTTTTCACTTAGCTTATTTCTGCAGTTTTCTTCACCAGTTCTTAAATGCCAGTTTTGAACATTAACAAAAACATTTAAGATATTTCTCACAATAGTATGAGGAGGTAATACTATTTAATGTTAAAAATTCTGTTCAATATTATTTTTTATCACAAAAACAAGACAGTTAAAATTTGTTGCCATTACAAAAAGCTTACAGATTGTTATTTAGAGAGAGAGGGGGGGGGGGGAAATCTAAGGTGTAGTTTGAATTATAATTATTTGCAACTTTTAGGCAGTAAATTAAGGCCAACTTTGGTGAATACGTAATGTCACACAGTTTGGGCATACAATTATGTTTTTCAATTTAAGAAAATTAAGCATGCTTTTCAAATAATAATAATAATATGTTTCAATAGAATGTTTAGCCAGTGTGTGTTTTGAATGTTTCTATGTATTATTATATATATTTGTAGACAACGGTTGAAGAAATGGCTGCAAAACTTGAGGGAGAAAAAGAATGCAAGGAATCTGCGGAAACAAAATTAATGGAAGTGCAAAATGAACTAGATGTAAGTGGAAAAAATAATTTATCCTTAAAATCAAATCTTACCTCACTTGAAGATGATTTTGCAGGACTTCAAAAGCAGTATGAAGAATCAAAAGAAACAATCAAAGAGCTTAATCAGAGTAAAGAAACTCTTCAGGATAAACTAAATGCCTCAGAACATCAAGTTGGAGAGATAACTACCGAAAAAAAAGTATTATTGCAGGATATGACTAAATTGCAAACAGAACAAAATGTAGATATTCAGTTAGACATTCTTTTATCTCAAAACCAGGAGTTATCAAGTAGTTGTTCATCACTGGAATCTTCAAACAAAAACAAAAGTCAAACAGTTCAGCAGAAATTAAACACTATATCCAAATTGCAAGAGAACATATTGACTTTAGAGGAGCAAAATGCTACTCTTAATGACTTTATAGAAAAATTGAAAAAGGAATCAGAAGCATGTAGTAAAATGTTCGATGAATTAACTGTAAAAACAAAACAGATTGAACAGGAGTATGATAAACAAAATCAGAAAATTGAAGAAAGAGAAACTGATGTTCTGACATTAGAGTCACAACTTGAAAATTTGAACAGTGAGAAGAATGTGCTGGAAGCAAAATTGGAAAATGTTGCTACTCAGCATAATGCCGAACTTGCATCAGTGTCCAAACAGATGTCTATTCAAGAAGCAAAACTTAGTGAAAGTGGTCTTGCATTAGAGGAAAAAGAGCACTCAATTAAAAGGTTGAATGATCATGCAAATGATCTTATAAGTCAGTGCCAGTGTTATGAACAACATGTACAACAGTTACAGGATCAAGTAAATAGAAGCAAAGAGACTGCCAAAATAACAGAATTGGAGCCATCTGGAGCTGTATCAAAATATGAAGAAACATCCCCAGAATACGATGTTGCACTGAAGGATCTCCAAGTTAAGATAAAAGATTTGGAAGATATAATAATTGAAAAAGATAGCATAATTTCAGAAACAAGAGGAGAAATCCACAAAAAAGAAGAAGTTATTGAATCTCTTTCAAAACAAATGGAGATTATTAAGGAACTACCCAAGGAAATAGAAGTTCAAGAAAAACTTGAGATGCAATCCACTATTGCTGTAGAAACAGCTGCCATGTCACATGGAAACATTGATAAAATTACATCATCTGGTGATACAGAAGTTTTGAATGAAGACCTTGCTAGTCAAATAATCCCAAGAGAATCTTCAAGTTTGAATTCATCATTCTCATCCTTAACATCAGAAAAAGAAATTGATAACAGTAAGGATGATAGTGTAGTTAACAGCTTGTCTGAAAAATTACATTTAGTATCAGAAGAGAGAAATAAATTTAAAGCAGATAATAAGAAACTTATAAAACTTGGAAAGGGTAAAGATGCAAAATTGAAAATTATGAATGAGAACTTTGAAAAATTAAGGACAGAAAGAGATGAATTGTTAGCAGAAAGAGATTCACTAGACAATAAAGTTGAGGATTTGAGTAAAAGCTTTATAAGTCAGTTCACAACTGAATCTACTGTTGATTTGGAAGCAAGATGTTCAATGTTAGAATCTACTTGTGAACTGAAAGAAAAAGAAATTGAAAACTTAAAGAGCTCTTTACATGAACATATTGTCTCACAAACCAATGACAACTCACTTGTAGAAATAAGCTCATTAAGTAAGGAAAATACAAAACTGAAAATGGAAACATCGAAATTGCAAAAGATAGATAAAGGGAAGACTATTAAAATAAATCAAATAAACCAGGACTTTGAAAGTGCTTTAAAAATGAAAGATGCTGAAATCAAAGAGAAACTTCTACAAATTGAAAATTTGGAAACTTTACTTACAATTACAAAAGTTGATGTGGAAAAATTACAAACTGAAAAGGAGACATTATTAATAGATTTCAAGACACTTCAAGAAGTATATAATGGTAAGGAGGATGAAGTAAAGGAAATGGAAAGTGTATTATCAGAAAAGGAAAAGGATATTGCTAAAAAAGAGGAAGATAACTTGGAACTTCGAAATAAACTTCACTTGTTAAATCAGCAAATAGAAAGTCTTAATGAGGAAGAGATAAAACTGAAGAAAGATCTAGAAACATCTGTTGATAAAACAAAACAATGGCAGGAAAAATGTAAATATGAGGAAGAAAAGGTAAAAGAAATGGAAGAAACTATTGTCATGAAAGAAAGTGAAATCCAGACCTTATGTGGCAGTGAACAAATTCTAAAAAAAGTAAAGGAAGAAAAAATTATACTTGAATTTGAATTGGACTGTACCAAAGAAGAATTAGAAAAACTAAAAGGTAACTTACAAGAGGAAGAAAAGCGAGTTCAGCAGATCAACTCGAGTGTTGACAATATGATTGAAGAAAGAAATGATGCTATGTTGGAAGTGAGCATGATAAAAGATAATTTAAATGACACTATGGAATGCCAAAGTAGTTCTGAAGAAAAGAGTGTTGATATTGATATGTCTCTCTCACTTGAAGAAATAAAGATCAAAATGGCTCATCTCAACCATGAGAACAAAAAACTCATTCAAGATAAACAAAAGCTTCAGAAACTTGGTAAAGGCAAAGATGCAAAGCTGAGAAGAGTAGAAGAGTATGTGAGTGAACAAAAAAAGGTAATAACTGAAAAAGAAACTGATATTGTGATAATGACCGAAAACATAAAAGATTTAACTGCTAAGATAAGTATTCTGGAAGAAGAAGAAAAAGAAATCAGATATCAACTAGACACAGCAATTGATGATGTTAATGAATGGCGTGATCATGTTCATGCTTTAGAGGATCAGTTGGAAGCTGCTCATGAAGCAATGGATAGAAAAAATGAAGAAATCCTGAACCTTGATGATGATATCGCAGTAAGTAGAGATGAAATCGAAAATCTTTCAATAGAGCGAGATGAAATAGAAAGGCAAAGAGATAGTCTGATCAATGAAATTGAAGAGATGCAATCTGTGATTTCCAGTAAAGAATCAGTGATAGGTGATTTGAAGCAGCAATTAGATGTACTTACAAAAGAAAAAATAGCTTTTACTGCAGAAAACAAAAAATTACATATGGTTGGTAAAGGAAAAGACACTAAAGTGAGAAAATTAGAGGAATCCTTCCATGCCAATGAATCAGTTATGGAGGAGAAAGATTCATATATAATGTCGTTACAGGAACAACTCAGAGAATCAGTCTTGGCAGTTGAAGAGTATATTAAAGAAAAACATGAAAATGACATGGAATTACAAAATTTGATAATTTCAAATCAGTCAAAACAAGACTTGTGCAATAGATTGTCACAGGATTTGCATCAATTGAATATTCAAATGGAAAACAAGGATGAAAGTTTGAAGAATTTTGAGAATAAATATAATGAAGAAGTTGCAAAACTAGAAACTGACATAAAAAAGCTTCAGAAAGTTTCAAAGGGTAAGGAAGCTAAGTTGACAAATATTCAAAACAAATTTGAATCAACTATAGCTGAAAAGGATGAAGTTATTCAAAATAAAATTTCAACTATTGCAGATATGTCAGACAAAATGTCTGAAGCAGAGAAATCAAAGCAAGAAGTTAAAGCAAATTTAGATGAGAAAAACGAGGATCTTTCAAGAATGACAGATATTGCTATTGCATGGGAAAATAGATCAAAGGAATTTGAGAAGGCTTTTGAGGACAATCAAAGATTACTTCATGAAAAGCAAAATGAACTTGAACATCTTGGTACAAAATTGCATGAATTGCAGGACACAATGGAGACAAATTCTGTTTCTTTAGTAGAAAGAGAGAATGAAAATTTGACTTTGTTGACTAAATGTGAAGAACTTCAAAATAGCAATGAAGAAATGGTTTCCAAAGTTAAAAGCTTTGAAGATAAAATAAAATTCCTTGAAGACAAAATTGCTGTGCATGTACAACTACAAGACGAAAACAAATCATCATCAGAAACCTTTCTGATCAGATGTCAAGACTTGGAGAAACAGTGTGAGTTAAACATGTCACTTTTACAAGAAAAAGATGAAGAAATTTCCAAACTGAATAGGAAGTGTATGTCGTCTATAAAGGAGTTAGAAAATATTAAAGATATAGTTAAGAACAGAGAATCTGACATGGCTGTAATAAATGAAAAGTTACAAGAAGCAATGTCCTTAAATGATGAAACAAGAGAGAGATTGGAACTGGATGTCTCAAGGTTACAAGCAGAATTAGATGAAAAATGCTGTGATTTTGAAAAAAGTCAAATGGAGATGAAAAATTACCAAGCTGTGAATGTGGCCAAAATAAAGGAATTGGAAAATGCATTGCATGAAATAACATTACAAAATGAACAATTCAAGAATGAAAAAGTGACACATGAACAGAACTTAACCTGGTTTGACCAGTATTACAGTGATTCTTCTGCTAATGTATCAAATTTAGAAAGTAAGGTCCAAGAGCTTCAAGCTCAAAATATAGACAAAACCTCTTTCCTGGATCAAAATTCACAATTGCTGTCAGAGATGGAAAAACAGTGTGCAAAAGTTAATGAAGAAAATCAGGAATTGTTAGTAGCAGAGCAAAATATGAGTTCCAGCATTAAAGAAAAAGAAGATAAGATAAGTAAATTGGTTAAAGATTTAGAAAATGCAGATATACTTTTAAATGACATGAAAGATAAGATTGAAGAAAAAGAAGTTTCATTGAACTCAATCAGTCAGACTAAAACAGAGGCTGAAGGCAGATGCAAACAGACTACAGAAGAAAATAGTAGGCTAATTATTGAAGCACAGACATTAGTAAGAACTGTTACTGAAAAAGATGGTAAAATTGAAAGCTTTGCTCGAGAAAAAGATAATCTCATTAAAAAACTAGATGATATGAATGCTGAACTGTTGCAGCTAAGGCAAACATTGCAAGAAACAGAGGTTTCCTTTCAACAACAACAAATTGAAATAGAAACAAAAAACCTTGATTTGAATTTAACTATAGAGAAGCTAAATGCAGAAAATGAGACACTTAAATGCAAAAAGGTGCATAGCAAGGAAGATGAAGCCATCTTTGAACAGGAAAGAATTGTCATAGAGAACATCAAAGTCGAAGAAATGCAGCGACAAGAATCATGTATTGATTCTTTTGCTCACCAGGAGAGGCAACTACCAGCTCATGAAATGTTTGATGTATCGAATATTGAGAGGCAAATTCTAAATACTGCTTCTTCAAACTATGATTATCAAACAAATTCAGAGCATGAAAATCAAAATCACGATCAGAACAATGATTCTGAGACAGACCTGATGAAGTTATGTGAAGAAAAAGAAGCTAAAATAAAGAAATTAGAATCAATGATCAATGAAAATTTAGAAGCTGTAGCAAAAAAAGAAGATTCTCAATGCAAGGTAGCTTCAGACATTGAAAATTTAAAGTTTCAATTGGAACAAACAGAAAAAATACTACTTGAAACACAGCATGATCGGGAGCAATACTTAACTGATGTTGAACGCTTAAAAACTAATTGTCAGGAAATGCAGTCTGAGTTGGACAAAGCAAATACAGCTGTGTTAGAGAATAATCAGCTAATGGAACAATGCCAAATCTTCCAGGATGAATTGAAATTAAGTAGACAGGTATTAGATGATAATAAGAGTGCTTTGCAAAGTTGTCAGAGTAATTATGAAACACTTCAACAGCAGTCTTCTGAAACGGAAGAAAATTTAAGGAAAAGTCTTAATATTTTGAATACAGAAATTTCTCAAATGAGAACTGACTATGATGATTTGAATAAACGGTATGAAATTGTCCTACATCAAATGAGTGAAAATGATAGTGTCATTAGCTTGAAAGATGAAGAATTGCATAGTTTGAAGCAAGTTATGAAGGAAAAAATTGATGAGCTGGAAGATATGAAGAAAGCCAATTCCTTGCTAGAGCATTCTGGTGACGGATTAATATCCGAAAAACAGAGATTTGAAGAACTTTTAATCAATGAAAAGGAAGAAATACAGTCACTCTATGAACAAATGAATCAACTTGTGTCTGAAAAATTGGAGTTGGAATGCAGCCTTGATCAAAAAGAACGTGATTTACGGACAGCTGCTAGTGAGTTAAGAAAGTTTGCCAGTGATAGAGACAGTCTAGATGAGATAATAGAAAATAAAGATGAACTGCAGCTAGAAGTTGATACTTTGTCAAGAGATTTGGCCTTAGTAAGACAAAGATTAAATGAGAAAAGCAAAGATTTGAATATGATTACTGCGGACAAAGAACATGAGATTGAGAGGAGGAGCCATGAAATTGATGTTTTAAAAAATACAATACAGGACTTGGGCAGTACGGTTCATTCCCTGAAGGAAATTGCACAAAATGCTGATGATAAATCTGATATTTTGACCAAAGAATTGGATTCAAAGAGAGAGGCTTGTGTTAAATTAAAAGACTTGTGCAAAGAAAAAGATGAAGTGATTGCATCTTTAAAAGAAGAAATTAATAATGCTTCAGATGAAGTTACAAATTACAGAAAACAGTGCTCCAATCTTCAAGAAGAAGTTTCATTGTACAAAGAGCAGCTCCAAATGCAACATACATCTGTTTCAAGTTCATATGAAGCTATCTATAGCAGTAAATATAAAGAATTTGAGAATGAAATTGAAAAGCTTACACAACAAATCAGTGACTTTATAGAGTCTGAAAAAATCAAAGATAGTATAATTGTAGAAAAAAGCAAAGAAAATGATTCATTGAATGCTAAGATGAAAACACTAGAGGACCATGTGCATCTTTCAGAACAAATTAAAGATTTGGATAGAAATATTGAAATGACAGAATATCAAGATGCATCTGCACTACAGACACAGGGTACCATTGAAAAGGAAACTATACAATTGTTAGAATCCTCTCAAGCAATGCCTGAAAAACTGTTTGTCCAAGAGCAAATGCCAAGTCTAGAATTGAGTCAAGAAGGGATGGCCAGTCATTTTAAAAAGGTACACTGCACTCTATATAGCAACTTGTAACCCTATAGTGCTAGTGTCATGTATGGAATTACTGTACTAACAAGCTCACACCATTGTTAACAGATTTCACACCATTGCTGTACTTTGTAGAAGTGGATGCTATAGATATATAGTTGTAATTTATGTCTTCACATCTGCCCCAGTACTCCAATATAAATGAAACTTGCTCATATTATTCTGATATAAGAAGTCAATTAAATTTAAGTTCACTATGCCTGATAACTGTTATGGAACAAAAAACTAAAACACATTCAGGCATCATTTTAGAAGGTGCTGCAGTGGTTTATTTTTTATAATATTTTAAAGTTAAAATTGCAATAAAGAGAATGATATACTTGTACATATACTTTTAAAATTATCTAAAGTCTAGATATACGATGTGAATTTATGAATTTTGCTGATTTGTTAACATAATTGTTTACATGTTTCATCTGTCAACTGCTTTGTTACTTATTCTCAGATTTTCTCAGTTGACCATTTCTTTGTATAGAAAACTGTCACTTTCTGCACTTAAAAAAGCAGTGTATTTACCTTCTGTGTCAATATGGACATTGCACGTGCCTTAGACAATCTTACACAGAGTTGTGGTTCTTTGAAGTCTTATAAAGGACAGCTCTTTAAGTTCATTGAAAACAGTTGCAATATATATAATTATCGCTAAGAAATTACAATGCTGAAATGGTTTATAATATATTTTGACATAGAAATGAACACATGATATATCGGTGTAAATTTATTGTCTGAAAGCTACTTAAATTGTGTCTTATACTCCATAGATAAATTCATTTACTCTACTGTGTTGTGATTTCAACTTCAAAAGTGTCATTCAGAGTGGCTTTAAGTAAAAAAAGCCTTTGCCATAAACTTGACCTATTAAGAACTTCGATTTTAAGTAATGTAATAACTAGGGATTCAAATTCCACCAAAGGGACTCAAATTCCACCAAATCCAGATTATAGTCCACTGAATAGAGTTTGGTCGCTAATGCCTTAGGTCACAGGTCAGATCTCATACCCAACCTAATGGCCTTTCATAAACAACACTCAGCCCTGGCTCTACTCTGGAAATTGACTCATTCATCTTAATTTTAATTTAGCTATTTAACAATAACAGCTCACTGATAAACTATACAGTCAAACCAGTGTAAGCGGTCACCTCTATTAAGCAGCTACTTGTCTTAAGCAGCTACATTTGCTGTTTCCAATTTTGGAGCAAATGAACCTGCATTAAGCAACAACCTGTCTTAAAAGGTCACTTTTGCACCTCCCCTTGACTGGCTGCTTAATAAAGGTTTGACTGTATTACTAAATTGTTAAACCTTACATAATAAGGAGTGGTGAATAGATATGTACATGTATGTGGGTTTGAAACTGTTGATAGAGTAATTGGAGTAAATATTCTCTAAAGTTCATATCATCTCAGTACAATGTTTAAGGCAGTTAATGTGCTGCATCTATCTACAACTCCTGGTGGTTCTGGCAGCTGAGTAACCTATCTACTGCAGTGTGTAGTCTCGCTTGGCTTAGCTTGCCTGTCTAGTGAAGTTCAGTTGATAATGCAGTGTTTTCCTTGTGGTTTGTCTTTGCTATTTATTTGGTAACACTTTAGTTTACAAGTGCTGCACACACTACTGCAAGTACCTTGTATTTTGACTTGCATAACTTTAGTAGAATTATTGCTAGTTTAGCTGATGCATGTATGTATACATATATTACTTATATACTTAATTACTAACAATGTATACATGTATTTCAATATTGGTTACATCATATTATGAATTAACTGATTTTATTACATAAGGCCACTATAAATTAATTGAAGATTATCATCCAATTTTTTCTTAAAAACGGGGAGGGCGGGAGGATTTTATTTTTTATTTTTATTTTTAAATTTTTGGTGTTTTTGAATTTTTTTTTTTTTTTTTTTTTTTTTTTTAAAAAAAACGAAAATTAGGGGGTGGGTGGGGATGATAATCTAGCAATTAATTTATTATGGCCTAACTATGTACAGTGTAACAGTCATACATTGGATGTATGTGTAACTCACTTGATCATCTGAGTTAATATAAATCTTGTATTAAAAGCATATCCATTAAAGGGACACAATCATGGCAATCATGACTATTTTTCACTCAGTCCTTTTTTTTTTAAAATGTATATCTGCATGATGCAAATATTTTATTAAAATACAAGAGTATTGATGTCAACCCCTAATATCATTTTTATTTTGGGGGAGGGGTAATTGATAAAGAATTTGAAGGCATCTTATATATCACAAATTTGTAGAAAGTGTCATATTACACAGGTATTTGAATTTCACAAGTGTGTATTGGTCCAATAGAATGAAAATGAACATGAACAAATTTGTATTATATGACACTGCCATTTGAAGAAAAAAGGCGACGGGAATGGGGGCGGAGGCATAAAGACTCGATGTTACCTCTGTTTGTTTGTATGTCCTCTCATTCAAATAGCAGTTACTGGAGTTAATATACTCCAGAAGGAACAGCTAACTTGCCACCTGAAATATTATGTATTTCCAAAAAAGGTTTTCTTGAAATTTGCACATGTAGCAAAAACAGCATTTCATGCCAAATAGATGTGCACAAGTAATTGTATAGAATTTTGCAATTGAGCTATGTAAAATCTAGACATAATTGTCCATTAATGCTGTATACAAATTTTAATAACTCAAATTTTTTTATTAAGATATTGGAAATACAAAAGTGAAGGGTTAATTGTTCCCTTAAGTATATCTTTATTTAGTTATTAATTGGACATTGATAAGTAAACTTCAACATTGCCATGTGTCCCTTTAACAAAAAGTCATTTTATTCAGAGACATAAGTAGCTAATTGTTACACATAGCTTTAACTGTCACACAACACAGCTGAGACCATTCCTCAAGAGAAGGAGTTTTTATATAAGACTTAAAATGTGTACAGACAGTAATGTAGTAAAATTTGGGGTTTTGAAAGGGCTCAGAAGAACATTTTAGATATAAAAAAAAACAACATAAAAAATCTCTAAAATTAATAATCTTAAATTTGTGGTAAAATGTGCAAATAAGGTATTTAAAAAGATTTTGATAATTTCTTAAACTTAACAATCACTGTTAATATTCTATCAAACTGACTAGGTTAAATTCATGTGTATTATTGTGTTGCTTAGCTCTTTACAAACATAAATATAAATTCATGACATGAAAACAATATTTTTGTATTTCAGGATGGCAATGTAGAACCACCACAAACAATTACAGAAACAGAGCAGTCCCGTGTTATACTTGGCCTCCAAGAAGAAGTTAAAGCACTGAATGAAGAACTGGCTCAAGTGAAAGAAGCTTTGCCAAACCAAAACAATGAGTTTGAAAAGAAAATAAAGCAAAAAGATGAAAAGATAGCATCTCTGTTGGAAAACATGCAGGAGATGGAAGAGAGGCTAACCCTTTTATCAACTGATGAAGAAACCAATGAAAATTCTGCAAATACAGATGGAATAATAAAAGAATTAAAAGAAGAAATATTAGTACTGAAAAAGTCTGTTGAAGAAAAAGAACTGAAATTCACAAAAGCTTTAGCTACAGCCAAGAAAATAAAGATTCAGTTGAACCAGGCAAATGCTAATCTTGAAAAGGAAAAATCGCAAAAGGAGATCTTTGAAAAACAGTTATTAGAAAATAAAGCTCACATTGAAAATTTGGAATCTTTAAAGTTAGCAAATGATGCATATCAAATTTCTGAAACTGACACAGTAACTGAAAAAGAAGACCAACCAAACAGGCTTATGCAAGATTTACAGACTCAACTCCAAACCTATGTAGAGTTTGGCCAACAGTTACAGGATCAAGTACAAGATTTAACAGAAAAAAGTCATGAAGCAGAAAAAGCATCAAAACAATTGGAAGAGAAAATTAATGAATTGTATCAAGAAAAAGGGGCATTGGAAAATGAATTACAAGAAAGAGAGACACATATAGGTAAATTGAAAACTGAAAACAGCGATATCAGTGAATCTCTGAAAAAGGAAACTTGCATGTTAGATGAAAAAGAACAGATGAATAGACTTTTACAGGAAGAATTGCAGAAAACCTTGGAGTCATTGCATCATATAGAAGATGAGTTGAAAGCCTCTCCCAGTGAGTTGACACAACAAGAATTAACCCTAACTCGAGCAGACCTACAATTTGTTAAAAGTGAAAATAAAAACATCCTTGAACAATTAACAGCTAAAGACATTGAGGTGAAGGAACAGTATAATAGATTTGAAGAATTATTGGAACAGAACAACTGCTATAAAAACACTATAGATATGTTGAATGGTGAAATGAAAAACCAAACAGAAGACAGGAATAAGGTTAAAAAATCGCTTGATGCATTAGAAGAAGAACGACAGTTAGCTGTAGTTTGTCTTGAAGAGCATGTTAATGAAATAGAAACTCTAAGAACAGAAAATGTAAAAAGTACTAGCACAATAACGGCATTGACTGATAAGATATCAGTTGTTGAAACTAATTTATTATCACTTTCAGAACAAGTAAACATGAAAGATGAAGATATTAAAAGAAAAGACAAGGATATTGATTCTCTGAAAAATGCAGTTGTTGAGTTAGAAAATGTGCGAAGAAATCTAGATGAAAAAGAAATAAAACTAGAAAGCCTCATGGATAATTTGCAGGAATTGAGTAACCTAGTGCAAGAAAGAGATAATAAGTTAGAGTCTTTGACACATGAAATAGGCAATCACAACGAAACTTTGGAGCAGTTACGAGATGAACTTAAGTTAAAAAATAGAAAATTTGAAGAACTTAATAGTTTGTTGGAAAACACAGAAAAAGGAAAGATAGAACATGACAATCTGAGACAAACATTAGAAAAAGATCTTGAGAAACTAAATAATAAGTTAAGCGAGTCTACAGATACTTTATCAGAGAAAGAACATTACATAACAGAGCTGACTGATAAACTTACACAGATAGATAGTGATGCTGCAAGTTTTCAAAGTTCAATTGGATGTTTAAATGATAAAATAAAAATACTAGAAACAGATATTTGTGATAAAACTGAACAGTTGAATGAAAGAAATGCAGTTCTAAATGAATTGAAAACACATGTTGATAGCTTAACAAGTGAAATTGAAACTCTGAAAGAAGACAATGAGAAATTAGTTTCAGAAAACACACAAATAAGAGAATCTATAGCAACACTTGTTGTAAAGGAGGCACTTTTGAAAAGTGATATGGTTTTAAAGAGTGATGAAACAAAATCTCAAATAAAAAACCTGAAATCAATATATGAAGAACAAACAGAAGAATTGAATGAATTGAAAGTGAAGTCAGAAACCTGGGAAACAGAGGTATTTGCAAAAGAATCTGAAATATCAGCTTTAACTCATGAAATATCGGGTCTAAAATCTATGCTTTCTGTTTTGGAATCTAACAATGCCAAAACTTTATCTAGGGAAAGTTTGCATGATGATGCAACTCGGCTTAAAGATTCTCATCTCACAAATGACAAGTTTTCTACTTCAGAAGGAAATGAAGATTTATCATGTACAAAAGAAAGTTTACATGAACAGTTAAACATTCTTCAGGGAGTGCATGAAGAACTTAAGTCAAGACATAATACTTTGTCTGAAGACATGAGCAAAATACAAAATGAAAATGTTCAATTGAAAACTTCATTACAAATTCAAGAAGAAGAAACAATTAAAGTGAAGAAAGAAAATGAAACTGTAGTAGAACAATGCAATGATAAACTGCAGCACATAACATTGAACTTAGAAAAAATGCACGATCATAATAATGATTTGAAATTGAATGTAGAGAAAGCAGCTGAAGAAAACCACCAGCTAAAAGCACAAGTTGATGCAATTAGAACTGAAATGTCTACTGCAGAAGCTACAACATCTCAATTAAGTATTGACATTGAAACATTGGCAAATGAGTGCTTGGTTTTAAAATCTGAAATTGAAAGATTGAAAAGAGAAAATGAAATTCTAAAAGAAAAGGAAAAAACCCTTACAGAAGAAAATGGAAATAAGAATCTAGTTGAGAAGCATGAACCTAAAGAAAAAGAAGAAAGTTCTGAAAATCAGACAATTCAATGGAATGAAAATGCATGGGATGATATAGTTCAACATGAAACAGTATTACCTATTGGGCAAGACATGATTGTGGAATCCAATCCTTCAAGTGTACTGCAAGAAGAAATCATTCAAAGTGAGCAAGTTAAAGGGTTGACTCAAACTGCTAATGATGCTACAGTTTCAAAAGAACGATTGAAAGATGATTTAGCACATTTGCAAAGTGAAGTAGAACATTTAAATAATGAAAATCACATTTTAACAGAAAAATATGAAAGTGTTTCATCTAAGTTTGAAAAAATGCTAAACAAGTTGAAAACATTCAAAGAAAGGAATAGCAGTTACCAAGCTGAAATAGCATCACTCAAACAACAAGTTGCTGCAACAGAAAGAATGGAAGCAACTTCAAATGACCATTTGCAGCACAAATGTGATACTTTGGAATCACATATTGCTAAATTAGAGTCACAGTTAAATGACGAGACAACATCATATCAAACTCTAGTTTCACAAAATCATGTTCTTAACAAAGACATTGAGAACAAAAATGTCAAACTGCAAGAGATTGAGGCAAATAATGAAATTATTACAACGAAATGCAATGATCTGAAGAAGCATTTGGAGAGAAAAGAACAGGAATATGAAACTAAGATATCTTCTTTAATGAAAGAAAAAACTGTTGCACAAAACAAACATATTGAGTTACTTGAAGATATTGATGTTTTAAAAGTTGAAATTGATACTTCAAAGAAAGCTTTACAAACAAGCATTGAGGAAAAGGAAGAACTTGAAGATCAGATTTCAAATCTTGTTTCGCAGATGTTTGGGGACAAAACCAAATCCAATGAACAGGAAAATGAGATGGCAAACATCCAGGATCGCTTGAATAATACAGAAGTATTGTTTGATGCATCTAAAGTTAAGGAGCAAATGGCAATACGCCAGTTAGAAGATATGAAAGACCAATACCATATGTTGGAACAAGATAATCAAACATTCCAGGATCTTGTTGAGAAAACAACATCAGCCAACACTAAGATAAAGGAAGAAAATATAAGACAAAAGATTTTGATAGAAAAACTTGAATTGCAACAAAAAGAATCTCACAATGAATCAAATGAGGTTAAACAAATGAAAAAGGATTTGGAGTTAAAACAAAATGAAAAAGAGTTGGCGGAGACTGAGAAAAAATATTTGGAAGAAGAAATGGATGGTTTACGTGAAGATATGATACAATTAAGGAAAGAGAAAGTTGATGCTGTGGCAGAATGTAAAGTTGTCTTGAATAGTTTGAATTCTGTTAAAAAAGAATTTGACTTACAAAAGCAGGAAATAGAAAGTTTGAATTGGAAACTTGAAGAAATCACTGGCTTAGAAGAACAACTAGAGGCTTCAAGAAAAGAAAACGATCAACTTGAGAAACATCATAAAGAAATGGAAAATGAAATATTGCAGCATAACTCACTAGTGACTGATAAAATTGATAAGATTAAGGAGATGGAAAATGTTATCGAAGCATTAAATTTGAGAATTAAAAATCTTGATGAAGCTGAAACCATTCTGAAATCGTCACTCGGTGAGACACAGTCCCAATCCAGACAGTCAGATGAAATTAAGCAGCACCTTGAAAACCAGTGTGAAGCCAAAGGAGATGAAGTAAAGTTGTTAGAAGAAAATGCAAATGTTCTTAAAACTGAACTTGAAGAATCTAGAAAGGAAAACATATCTTTAAAGAAACAGATTGACAGAGCAAATAAGCAATTGCAGAAGTTTGATATGCTGAGAGATGAATATGGATCTCTTAATGACGAATACAATAAAATAATTAACGATAACAGTGCGCTAGCGAAACAGATTGAAGAACTTCATTCAAAGTTTAAAGAAATGTCAAAAGATAACCAGATACCTAATGGTGCTGATATGGCTCATTTTGATAAAGAGATCGGAATGCTTTCCAACAGAATTGAACAGTTGGAGTCAGAATGTTCAGAACTTAGAAATAAGAATGCAGAGTTAAAGGAAAGCAAAGCTAAGTTTGGCCATGATCTGTTACAAGTGGAATTTGAGAGAGATTCATTAAAGACTCAAATGAAGGCGCTTAGTAAGGGGGATAATAGATTTGTCAATTTCCATGATGACTATGAACGATTGCAGAAGCAATTTAGCACTACAATGCAACAGAAGAACAAGCTGCAAACAGATCTGAACATGGCACAGAGAGGTCTGGCTCAGAGAGAAGCAAGATGTAAGCAACTTGCAATGCAGGTAAGTTTAGTCTGCTACTTTAAAAGAAATATTTTGAGCTCTAATACTCAAGGCTTAAATTATGAAGCTTGTTTTTTAACTGGCCTGCTCTGACAAATACTATGGGATAGAGATATATTTCAAGAAAGATCTGGAGCATAACGAATTTAATATTTACATATATTGTAATTACAAAATTATATAATTACCTTTAACATCAATTACACAAAGTATCCTGTAAGTCCTATCATTTGCATGTTAGTATTAAAGCAATAGGTAAAGAACAATAGTTTAACTTTAGAAAATGTCCAAGCTGCTCCGGTTTGTTATCATTAGAAAAAAGAAAATGATTTGAGATATTGAATAAATTATTTTCATGAATGTATATAATACTGTCTTACTAGTGAATATGCAACATTTCATTGGACAATTTTACAAGCAGTGTACAATTTTCTGAATCAGCCCTCCTATAAGTCATTGTTTCAGAAGTAAGTTTAAGGTCCTCTGCAGTCATTGAAGTCTGAAACCTTCCCCTACAGATAAAACCTGATTTCATCAGTTTGTAGTTTAAAGTTATGAATACAACGTAAAGCATCCGTTTTTCCACATCATGAAAACATTTTGGACCTCTTGTTGCTAAGATGATTTATTGGCTTATGATACCCTTACAACTAGACTGAAGCCAAGTGGACTGAGGCCCCATCTTAAGATCACTAACCTCTATACATTAAGGTTGTAGGTTCCAGTCCCACTTGCTCCAAAAACTTTATGTGTGAAAGTTTGCCAGTTACTTGTGGAAGGATGGTGGTTCTACTCAGATTCATTCTGAGATCTTCTTCCACCAATAAAACTGGATATTGACTTTTGACCAACATTTAAAAACTAATGTCTGAATTTAGTTACACCAAAATTGATGTTTTCATCCGTTTTTTCAACTTTTTACAATATGAGCAGGAATGTTCACTGGACTGATAATCAGCAGAAATATAAACACTTTCCAATGGCGGATCTTCTCTTTCAATAAAAAACGGCGTATGCCCCCCACCCACATCTCATATATTTTATTGAAATTATTATTTCTACTGAAAACATTTGTGCCTGTTCAGATTTTGTGTTGCACCCCCTAAACAGAAATCCTGTATCCACTGCTGCTTTCTATTTATAAAATACATCTTAATATGTATTGAACAACCAATATTAAATGTATGCCCACTTTCTTAAGTAATGATATTATTATCTATAATTCTGTATGTTATGTGCATGTTTAGGTAAGTCAACTTGCTGAGGATAGAAGCTACCTTAATGTACAGCTGGGCACCATGTCCAAATCTTTACGAGAGAAGGAACAAGAACTTCCACATGTACAACAGCAGTACAGAGCATTGTACCAGTCGTATACAGCTTTACAGGCCAAGGTAAATAAATTTTAATACCCTCTGATCAGTTTCAGCTTGACATTCAAAGAAAAGCTATTATACTCTATCCCGGCATTGGTGATTTTTATATCATGAACAACTACATGTGCTTGAATTTTTTTAGACAGGCTTAATATTATTGTCAGAAAGTCAAGCCAGCTGTACTCTGAAAGCATAATGGTATATGAGAAAGGACTCTGTTCTGTTGTTATTTATTTATGATTATGATAGGATTATGTTCATATTGGTTAATGAGATAGGATTATGTTTATATTGGTTAATGAGATAGGATTATGTTAATATTGTTTGTGAGATAGGATTATTTTTATATTGTTTGCGAGATAAGATTATGTTTATATTGTTTATGAGATAGGATTATGTTTATATTGGTTATTGAGATAGAAATATGTTCATATTGTTTGTGAGATATGAGTATGTTTATATTGTTTGCGAGATAAGATTATGTTTATATTGTTTATGAGATAGGATAATGTTCATATTGGTTAAAGAGATAGGATTATGTTAATATTGTTCATGAGATAGGATTATGTTTATATTGTTTGCGAGATAGGATTATGTTTATATTGTTTATTAAATATGATTATGTTCATATTGGTAAATGATATAGGATTATGCTAATATTATTTATGAGATATTATTTATTTTTTATTGTTTGCAAGATAGGATTATATTTATATTGGTTAATGAGGTAGGATTATGTATATATTTGTAAATGAGATAGGATTATGTTTATATTGTTTGTGAGATAGGATTATGCTTATATTGGTTTATGAGATATGATTTTGATTATAATGTTTATGAGATAGGCGTATGTTCATATTGGTAAATGAGATAGGATTATGTTTATATTGTTTATGAGATAGAATTATGTTTATATTGTTCATGAGATAGAATTATGTTTATGAGATAGGCTTATGTTCATATTAGTTAATGAGGTAGGATTATGTTTATATTGTTTATGAGATAGGCTTAATTTCATATTGGTTAATGAGATAGAATTATGTTTATATTGTTTATGAGATAGGATTATGTTCATATTGGTTAATGAGATAGGATTATGTTTATATTATTTATGAGATATGATTATGTTCATATTGGTTAATGAGATAGGATTATGTTAAACTTGGATTATGTTAAAATTGGTTTATGAGATTTTATTATGTTAATATTAGTTTATGAGATTTGATTATGTGTAAGTTGGTTTCAGAGATAAGATAATATTAAATTGAATATTATATTGAAATAACATTGCTTTATGAGATAAGATTCTATTTATATTGATACTGCAGTGGTAGTCTAGAGGAAGAGCAATATTCTGCTTAACATGTGGAAGGTTGTGGGTTCAATCTCTGGCCAGGTCATACCAAAAACTTGCAAAATGGAACTAGAAGCTTCCTTGTTTGACACTGTTTTGCATTTAAAGGATAATTCTAGGTCGGTATAATGTGACTGGGGTGGGACTATCCTACCATGTGTCTGCAGCATGATACCCCAGTGTGGCAGTGCTCAGAATACTGTCTCAAGTAGGCATCATCGTGATATGACTGAAAAATTGTTGAAAGTGACTCTTAACATCCTGTAACAACTTTTTATATTGGTTGTATTAATATTAATTTATGGGATAGGTTTATGTTTATGTTGGTTCATGAGATATGGTGCTGTTAAGAATGATCTAATGGATATGACGCTGTTAACTTTGGTTTTCAAAATGGGACTGTGTTGAGATTAGTTTTTCATGATGACTGACCAATATGGGGATTCCATTAATATTGGATAGTCTAGAAAAAACACCCATGTGTTTAAGGTTACTTAACCAAAAATATAGAGTTGGTGTTGATAGGCATAATATCATGAAATTATTAATCATAATCATGAACTGTTATAAGCCACTTCTTTTTATATTCTATAAAAAAATAATCATGATAGTAAATCAATAAAGAACAATACACTTTTTTTTTTTACATATTAAGCAGTTTGTTCCTAAGATTTTTCATATTTTTATATTAAAAGTACTGTATCAATAGTTTTATTTTGTACTTTATTTTTTTTTATTTAGTTTAGGGTCAGTACTGAATTTTAAAGTCAATCAGGTAACCCTTAACACAAGTTTGCTTTTTTCTGGCCTAAGATTTCATGAAAACTGAACCAGACATAATGACCTATTTAGGGGATTCTGTTAAAATTGGTTTAAGATTTCATAAAAACTGACTGCATCATGACATATTTGAGGAATTCTGTCAAAAATTGTTTAAGATTTCATGAACTCTGTCACTCTAACCTTGACATTACAATCCACACAACACTCTGACCTTGACATTATGATCCACACAACTCTCTGACCTTGACATTATGATCCACACAACACTCTGACATTGACATTACGATCCACACAAATGCATTAGGTGAAACTAAATTTGTTTTAACCCTCTTTAAATAAAATCACTTTTCTTATCTTAAATTAATTATTGAGTTTAGTTTCTATAATAGCATAAACTATAATTATGTGTTCATGACAGGCTACTGAACAAGGGAAGCAGGCTATAATAGACTACATCCAGAGATCACCAGCCCCATCTTCCGGTTCTGTGACCCCAGTGGAAAGTCATTCTTCCTCTAGAACAGCTGAACTGAGAAAAAGGTAGATTACTTGTTATTATAATATATATTTTAAATTTTCATCAAGATAATAATGCATACACAATCCTTTTAGATTAATTTCTCTTGCTGTATGATATGTTATAATATGGGTGTTTAGGATTGTTTTTCATAATCAGTGACAAAATGTTCTGAATTGCCTACTTATGATCTTACGATAACTAACCTCTCGCCATGAAGTTGGTTCAAGCCCAGTTTAAAGTATAAAAAAGTAAAGAGTTTGTTTATTGTAGTGACACACCTATTGAAAGGGCAAGCCACACTGGGCTTATGAGACACCTTTATGTTCTACAAAGTTACTTTCCGAAAGCTATCATTGATAGGCGTCAGGTTATTAGACATTTGGTACCCCTCAATTTATCTAGCTGCTGGATGAGCAACCGGCCACATCAGAAAAAAAGTGCTTCCACTGGGATTCAAATCCTCAACCTCCTGCTTTCGAGGTCTACACTTTAACCACTAGGCAAGGAAGACGGTATAAATAAGTTTGCCAGATAATGGCCAGGTGATGTAAAACACTGTATTCACTTACTGCTGATGTTGATGATCCAAACACTGTTCAAATACTTCATGTGGACAGTTTTCCAGTAGCTTGGAAAATAATGATTATTCTACATACACACAGATTTGTTCTTAAACCTTCCTCCACCACTTATAACTTCTTCTGTGTTTTAACTGGCATTTAACCCAATTCAAACAAAATGTTATCATGAAACTGGGTTTAAAAGCTTAAACTTATATATTTTACTTTGATTGTGAAACAAGTTCTTACAACTTAGACAAATCACACTAAAAGTCTTCCTGGATAGAACCAGTTCTAAGCATATGTGGAAAAGTGTTTTGCTCAAGGACACCACACATTGCTGTGGGGGAGGATCGAACCCACGACCCTCCGATCATGGGTTGTGTTTGTATTGGTCTTGTTCTTATATTGATGAAACTCAGTCAATATGAGAACAAGACCAATATAAACTGGAACTGGGCCAATATGGTCACTTTTGGTTATCAATGTCAGTATTTAAGTGTTGTCATTTTGGCCTGGTTATTGGTCCCAAGACATAGTGGCCCATGGACTACTACTTTGGGCCAAAATCTCCTTAGACCAATAACTGGGTCAGTATGAAATCAACTTATAAATTATTATATATAATAATATTTTCACTTTTAAACAAAAAAGTCCAAAACTGTGTACTTGTTTTATATACAGTTATTGATGTTATGCTACAAGGGGACAATTTATGTATTCCAACATGTATCTTTACAGACTGGATGCTACTGTAAGTGAACAGCAGAGATTACAAGAAACAAACCTGGAGTTGGAACAGAAGACGAAGCAGTTGGAGCAGGTTCTGGAGATCACACTTAGGGACCGGCTGGGAGAGGACGAGGTAATCACTCATTTATGTCAGATATTTTAATGCCTCCTGTACCAAACAGAACTGTAGTTGGGTAGGTTAAATGAATGAAACTTTACATTTCTTTTCTTCTGGACAATGTGTCATGAAAATATCTATCTGATGATGTTAACCTGTTATGGTCAAAGGTCACAACCTTTTTGGCAATAGATAAATACAGGATATCGATGATATCAGGAAATCATTTGTCTCTCTTTCAGATAGTTGAAAGACGATCTATATTTTAAGAAACAGCTTCATTCATATAGCCACCATTATGAATTTCTGTAAATCCTGGTCAAATATTCCTGAGATTTCACAAAGCAATGGCCACCATACCGCTACTGTTAAATTATTTTATTATGATTATAGGAATCAACATCAGGCAACGTAACCATTAGACCATTTAAGAGAAAAATATCATGTTTTGTAACAATGCAGATCTGGTGAAAGTCAAATCTTAACTTACAATCATACAATTACTTAGAGTCACCATTGTATTTTCAACATAGTCATATGGAATGAAAATTAAATAGCATAAATAACAATAATGTAATCAAACTTGTTTTTATAATTGGTGGGTTATACATATATGTTGATACATTATGCACCAGCTTGTGATTTAGTTATCGTAAGGCCATAATAAATCAATTGCTAGATTATCATCCCTGCCCGTCCCCTAATTTTCATGCAGCCCCGACCCTTTTTATTTAAAAAAAAAAACAAAAAAAAAAAGTAAAAAAAAAAAACATCAAAAATTATGAAAATAAAAATAAAAAATAAAATATTCACGTCCTCCCAGTGTTTAAGAAAGATTTGGATGATAATTTAGCAATTAATTTAAGATGGCCGAACGCATACTGCCTCTTTTGAAGAAAGGTACATGTACGTAATAAAATTTTGCCTATCGTTTGTATTGGTGCTCATAGCTGATTAAAAAATTATCTCAATTAAGACTTAACTGTTCATTTGATCCTTTCTTGCATATCTCTCTCTCTGATAAGAGCACAGTCATATTTTTCACTGAGTTCCTAATATTCTTAATATAGGCTCGGACATTTTTGTTTGTATTAATTTATTTGAACTTGATAGCTTGGTAAGCTCAGAGACTAAATGAACCATTCTTTAGTCTACTTCCTGGGTAGAACCATTAGTGTTTTTTTTTTGAGAAGCCACCGGGTTAAGCTGGGGATAGAATCCACAACCTCCAGCATGAACTGCCAACACACTATCCACTGCACTACAGCCCCGCTATATATATCACTTTCTCAGGTATATTTAGATAGGATTGAAGATCGAGATTGGTTTTATATATGTGTATATTATATTTCCATTATTTTTACAGTTATTTGAGATTGAAGGGGCAGAAGATAGCAGTAAAATACAAGGAATAGAGCTCAGTAAGCTGGTTTTTTTTAATGTTTTGTGACCTACTTTGTATAACTTTGTGTAAATGATAAAGAAGATAATGGTTGATTCCATCGTTGTAGTTTAATATTTTATTTAAAAGAAATTCATGTATATGCAGATCGGCATTTTCTGTTGTATTTGTAAATGTTTAAGTGTAATTCAATATTGGCCAATGAGTGACTTTATTGCAGTGCTCGTTTTAATATCTGGTCAGTCAAATTCAAAAATTTTACACAACAGAGACTGAATACGATACAAGTTTTTGGACAGAACTCCCATGATATATAATATTTGATGTAAAAAATGCCTTTTTACTGCCAAGATCGCCAAAATATCGGCAATAATAGTGAAACCTCTTAAACCAAGGATCACTTTGTCTAACATGCATTTTAATGTATTACTGATAGCTTTACCAAAAACATCTAAATAGCAGAATCATATTACTTTTTTTTATTTAACAAGTACTTATAAATATTGGTAACTACCAGACCCAAGTTTGTGGGTTGAGGGTTTGATACGCCATCAGAAAGATCTGTTTTGTACTTGTCACTTCACCAGTATTTGCTAATCACATGTAGAAGGGATTGAGTGTGATTTGTATAAGTTGTAATAATATTTTACGCAATCAATGCTAATACAGTCAAACCTGTGTAAGCGGTCACCTGTATTAAGCAGCCACATTTTCTACTTCCCATTTATATGCTTTCAGAGAATATTAACCTGTATTAAGCAACAACCTGTCTTAAAAGGCCTTTTTTGCTCCTTCCCTTGACTGGCTGCTTAAGGCAGGTTTGGCTGTATTAAGGTGGGAAACAATGAAATGTATAGTTGTTAACAATTGTTGTTTTGGTAAGACAGTTATAGAACAAGAACAGTGCTAATATTACAAACTCTTTGTTGATAATGTGAATACTTTTATTTAGATGGGACGATTAAATAAATTCAGCTCCTAAGATAGAGGGACTAACAATGAACCAACATTATTTAAGGCTGCCATAAAGTATTGTAAATTGTGACAATTAATGACTGTTGTGTACTTGTACATATATGTGTAATGTCTTATATGTCTCTCATATTTATAGCTCGCCATGGCAACAACAGTTACCTCACACGTTTACAGAGATGGATGAGTATGCAAAGGTGAGTACTAGATATGAACTTCGGCTGATCAAACCAGAGTTGTTAATTTCAAGCTTTCTTAGAATTAAAAACAGTCCTGTGTGGCCAAGACTTTAGTGGTCTAAGGGGTGTTTCAATGTCCCTTACCTCTCACTGCTGAGGTTCAAATAAAGCTTGATCCAAATATTTCAGTTACTTGTTGAAAGATGATGGTTGTTCTCAGAGTGATGTATATGTACCTAGGTTGTTTCACCACCATAAATACTAGATGCCATTTATAACCGGTAATGTGTAAAAAATGCTGTTTTTAAATAAAAGTCACATTACATGTTCAGAGCAGTATATCAGGAAAAATTGCTTTTTATGTCTTAAACATTTTATATTATTCATTACATAAATGAAAATCACCCATCTCATTATCTGATATAAATGAAATAGATTGATTTAGATTTTCAAATCCTCCAGAACGTGACAAAAGTGATATTTTAGTTGCAGTGGTGAAATTAAAACAAAATTCATAAAATATGAAATAAATATCATGCTTGACGACCATCAACTAATGTCTCAGCCTCTTTGTATGATGGAACAATTTCTACAATATGTCCAGTAATATAACAGATGAAATTGAAATCAAACTGAACTTACATGTCATTGACTTATTTTGATACTTCATAAAATGTTTTCAATTTTAAGAAAGAAGTATATAATTTAGTATAGCCTAAAGCCCGGATGTATAGGCCAGGTTAAGAACTCTCTTTTAAATATTAAATTTTATCACGTTTAAATCAAAGTTCTTACAACAATAGTTGCTTAGTGAGTACATACAGGCATGATATATTGGGAAAAGATGGTTTATGCCAGTCCTGTTTAAATTGTAAGTAGAGATAACAGATAATCCTTGACAAACTGTGAAACTTACAAAAGATATTATTTATGACATTATAGATAAATTTAACTTTCGAGAATATCTATCATATAAACACATATTGTGATGTAATTTGTTTGTATTGAAACTCTGTTTTTCTTTCCATTCCAGTGCACTTCCACCAGAGCAGGGGTGAGTGTCTTTCTTTTCAACCAGGAGATTCAACAAAAGTCCATGCAACTTTTATTTTTAATGGCTTACTTCACTTTAGCGAAGTTTTCAAATAAAAACCATAGTGGGTCACTGCATGGTAATTTTCATAAGAGATGGATACAAAATTACACCAAGGAGCTAGTTGCTCATTTTTCACTTATTTTATGAATCATTTTCTCAAATTGTGTTAGAAGTCACTTTCTCAAGTAATTATTCATGACTGAAACTGCATGCCTGTATTTATCTTCAGAGATAGTATGTGTTAAATTGAAATGAGTTTTGAGTTGAATATTGAAGTATAAGACTTTACTAGGGTGAATTCTTTTACAAAAAAAAATTCAACCTAGTAAACCTAGTTTTCCTAGTTTTCGTTTGAATATTTAGCCTCATTTTTATGCCGTTGGGGGCTAACAGACAATCAGTTAACCTAACTATTCTTTCCTGGGATCCTGGAAGGTTAACCAGTACTTGAGCATACCCATCTCTGCAAGTGGTTGTTAAGTTTCCCACTTGAATGAGCAGTGAAAGACGAATGACAATGAGAATGCAATGATGTATATCAGAGATTGTGACCATTTGGGGATTCAAACTCACAACCCCTGGATTGATAGTCAGACACATTATTAACTGAGCTAACTGGACCCATCTGTGATATATCTTAAAACACATTTGATTATGAAGATAAAGGCTGCCTTCATTGACTGATCACATTCCAATTTTGCTATTGTAACATGCTTCCAGGTATATATTTTCTGTTTGTATTTGTTGCAGGGAAGAGGGACCATCACCAGCGGTGTCACCAACTTCATCGCAACATGCAGTCCAACAGAAATAGATCAGCAGCTTTTTGTCAAAAGCATCAACAAGTTACTAACTTGACCAGAAGCAATTGCCAATGCTCACTTTTGTGTGCTTTGAATATTGAACATTGATGTACATTTTGTGTATAAAAGAAATACAAACTTGCATTTCAAATAGACATAAAAATTACATTGTACTATGAAACTTTAATATAGTACATCAACATAATCTTTGAGCTATTACATGTACCAAGTAAAAAAACAATGGTTCAAAGAAATTCGTTAGCTTTGCTGGAGAACAGCCTGGTGTGAAAAGGTGGTGGTGGGCCTTTATGTGAGTTTTCAATTAATGGCATATTTTGACTGTATGTGAAGTTTTATTGGCTTAGCTCAACTAAAAATTATTCTAGAAGTTAGATTGAAGATGATTTAGTCCCATATCATAGGAAGACAAATCACTGATTGAGTGGTTTTTATGTTTTAAACTTGCCCCCACCCCTATTTTTTTTTATTTTACATACATAACTATTGAAATCATCACAACTTCTTTTGACACAAGGAGTAACTCTGTGATATTTTTCATTAAGCACCAAACCCATACACGTATATTTGTGTAGTCTTACCTATCGGTAGACAAGGTTCTGTTTCATTTCTGTAAAATATTTGTATAATTGTTACATATTTTTGTTTTGTTTTATTTCTTTGTTGAACTGTTGTATATATTTTTGAGTTTGTTATATTTTTTCATAATTCATGAATTGTTGCTACATTGAAAATAGCTTTACGTCTGTAATCATTTCCTGGTGCTTCACCGTAGTTGTTCACGTGTCAAGTATTAGTTTGAAACTTACAGCGTCATTATAGACATATTTCAAAAATATTATAATATAAATTGTCAAGTCTATAATGGATTAACAGTTATAATAATGAACGTAAAGGCAAAGCTAGACTAAAACGAAAGTGCTGGTTGTGATTTATATGAAATATTGATATATACGATCAATTCAAAACCATTCCTATCTAACAGTAAAAGAAACGGATATTTTGAATTTATGCATGCCACAGTAAGGCCACAATTGGCAAGTAGAGCTAATTAATATTAATGTTACTATCCAAGAACATGTCAGAGGATGTGGAACAGCTATAAATGGAGTAAATATCTTGTGTAAATTATCTTTGAAGTAAGCGTGCTGTTCAAGTCAACTGTACTGTTTTGCAACTTTGTAGATGCAGATCAGCGAACAAGTTATGCAAGTAACTCACAAACAGAAAATCTAGGTAGTCATGGTTTGGCTTTCATTCATTTAAATGTAAATAACATCCCTTCAAAATGATGTGGAATTAACCAAACAAGTAATAGTAAAAAATAATATGGAAATTTGGCAAGTAATTGTTTATTTTAAACAGAATAGAAAACTTGTCATTAAATCCATGCCATAGATTATGATGTGAAATTATGCTTGTCGTATATTTAATTCCAGTTGTTGCCTGCATCAAAGAAGGGATTTATTAATAACATTGGTGTTTATGATGGGTTAGTGGTTATTTATTTATAGTAATGTTTTGAGTAATGCATTTTTGTAGCATAGATATTTGATGGATTTATTTATCTACTTAATGAAGGGCCTCTGGGGCAGGACAATCTTGGACCCTGTCTTAAGTCCCCTAATTGCCGAGGTTGTAGTGTCAAACATATGTTAGCTTAAGTTTAAATGGCAAAGTTTGCCAGCTGTGATGGAATGGTGGACCTGCCAGATCTGGCATCACGTGCATGTAAATAACATCCGAGGTCTACCTCAAATGTAGACTGACTGGCAGTCATGTTTGACTTCCAAAAATTTGAGAAAGACCTTAAACCTAAACAAAAAAAATCTGTTTCATAATATAAAGCATGTACCAGTAATTATAGTTTACATTATACATGTATTAAATTGTAATCCACATGGACATTTGAAATGCTAACATGTCAAGTGGACGTGTTACAAAGAATTCTTCAGTTAATACTGACGGAGAAAATATTTGTTAGGAAAACTATTTATTATTTATGGTGTTAAGTTGTTGTTGTTGTTTTTGTTAAAGTTATTGCATGTTCATTGTACATAATGCGATGTTGCATGTTCATTGTATATAATGCACTTTCCAATTGTTCATTGTAATGCCATATGTATATATTGTTATATAAGTTACTTTGTTTATTCTAGATGTTTTTCGGTGTTGAGGTTGTGTTTTTATTGTACATTGTAGATATATAGATAAAGTAGATAAAGAGACATTAAAGTTTGTTACCGTATGTTTTGTGGACATCTGTCCTGCTGGGTTTAATTAGAAATAGAAGTATGTAATTGTACAATGGTTGTAATGGAGTTGAACCATAAACATAAAGCAGCTTTATATTATAGAATTGTACAGGCTGTTTTGAATTGTTTTGTTCTTTGTTAGTGATATTGGTTTGATGAAAATTAAGCTCAATTATTTAAAAAAGTAAAAGAGTAAAATATCCCATTGTGGGTTGTTTGAGTTGGATAACATATTAGTTATCCAACTCAAACAACCCACAATGGGATATGTATAAACTGAGGGAAAGAAGTTTTCCTATGTAAATATATCCGGGCGTATGCTATTGGGCTAATAATTTCAGTGTTGAGCAAGATGACACTTTCATGTATAAGTGAATTTATTGTTATTTTCTTTATTCTGATGCATGTAGATTGCTGGTATGAAACATATTTCATCAGTGTATAATAGTTTTTTGCGATGGTAAACTGTTGTTCTCCAACAAAATGAGTAGTCGAGCTACGTTGTTTCTGGACCACTTTTAATTCTGTCCTATCAATGCTATGCAATATATTTAAAAGTAAGATTGAATAGTTTTGTTTAAATTACAATTGTTTCAGTGTTTGGTAAATGTTTATAAATAAAGATATATATCAATGTAAATAACTTGTTCCTGATGAAACTTATTAGGGTTAAACTATTATTATTATTATCATTCATTTCTCACTGCTGATTCAAGTGGGAAAGTTATCATTTACTTGCGGAGATGGGTGTGCTTGAGTACTGGTCAACCTTCCAGGATTGCAGGAAACAGTGGTTAGGTTAACTGAGTCTGTTAGCCCTTGATGGCATAGAAATGACGCTAAACATGTAATCAATCTATAAACTATTCATGTTTGTAATTCTACCCAACAAATAAAATGTACAGAGGGTTTATAAGTTGGTAAACTTGCATGGGATTATTATTTATATGCAGTTTTGCAGAAAAATGGCAAAGATCATGTGTTCAAGTACTGATAAATAAATTTAGTTTTATGGTATCTTAGACAGAAACAGGCACAAAATCAATCATCACTCTGAGGTATTCAAGTACTGGTAATAATGTAGACCATATTTATTTGGTAAATGAAAGATATATATAGGTACATTTTAATTTTGATTTATTTATACATTAAAATGTTTCCCTAATATAATTTTACTTGTACATTAAAATACAAGCCTAATATACTTTGAGTACATGAGGAGTGTGTTTTTTATAACTAGGCAAGAAAAATGCAGCGTTTACCTACAAATGACATTCTTGAAAGGTCAAAGCTATCAATACATGCTTGATTATGCTTGAATTCTTGTATTGGTTTCATATATATATTATGCTCGCATAAAGAACATGTGTATGCAATCTCTAGGGAAAAATACCTCGCAAGAACCTTCAGTTTGTATTTTAATAGATCTTAATTAAACTGAGACCTTCAATAGGGTTTGTTGTGAATTACTGGTTCTGTTGTTCAAATTTTCATTTTTAAAAAAGTCTGTTGTTAAACATTGTTCCTCTTACGATAAATTTTCAAACATTCCTTATTTGTTTTCTTTCATACACATTCCACAGTATTACTTTGCATTATTGTGCTTCCCTGCATGTTGTACATTGCTCATATAAATTGGATATATTCATATGAGTTGTATTTATTTAATTATATTTACATATCATAACTACATGTTAGGAAAAGTTAACATAACCTCTTGAAAGTTTTACATCATACATGTTTATTAAGAATGAAATGAGAAATAATATGGCATGAATGTTGATTCATATTCGTAATTTAATTTCTCAAAATACAGTCCCCGTTCACTTTCTCATTTTCACCATGATTTTTATGTTTTATTAACGTTCAGTTCTTGCAGTGTGTATATTGTAATTGAGGCTTAATTAATGAGAGAAATGGTGATTTACTGATCAGATTGTTTTATTAAACACAATATTTCTTATTTAGAACATGTACTGAAGGAAATGTTGTTGAATCTCCCTCCTACTGGTATTCATATTAAGGCAATAGTTGATTGATATTGTGCAGATTAATTTCCTTATAATAATACATTGGTACCTGTTTTTCTGTTTTATGATTTAGATCAAGGTCTCAGTCCTTTATTGGAAGAGAAGGTGTAGATACAGCACAATATTTAAACTGAAGCCCGTTTGTCTTGCCTTGATAAGTGAAAGAATTGCATAAGAAAAGATGGTGACACCTGCAGACGTGGCATTAATGGAAAGTTAATGCAAAATAACTAAAGAATATACAAGGCTTTCGGAAGGTCTCATAATGCTGAGAACTATCGAAGTAAATTAAGTAAAGTTTGTGTGTGTGTGTTTTTTGTTACTTCAAATTTTGTGCAAAAAAAAATGTAATTCAAACAGAGCACAGATTGAATTTTAAAAAATGCATTGTTTTACAGAACACTTATTATGTGATTATAAGTACTTGCTCTGACTGTAAAGCTTTCATGAGTATTGTGGAGTAGGGATACTGTTATAAGACTAGTATTGCATGTTAGTACTGGATTACAGTTGATAGCCATTAAATACATATACTATATTTATGATAAGAAATGTTTGTGTCTTGTGTTTCTTTTTCATACCAGTTCAACTGACAGTATCCTTTATATAATAGAGCTAAATGGTTTGGTATAAACATTTCATGTTGGTACAATATAACCTCTCACACATTAATTGATTCATCTGAAGGATGAGAAGGTTGTGCTAACGCTGCTAGTATTGTTTGTTTATTGTTACATTTTAGCTCGCCGGGACAAATGTCCAAGGAGAGCTATTGCCATGACCCCGGCGTCATCGTTGGCGTCGTTAGTAGACACCGAGGTGTTTAAGTTTTCCTCCAATCTCAATCTTTGCATGGGTGGTGAGTTTTATCCCATAGGCGAGCTTTGTTGTCTTCTGATAACTCTTGTCTGTTGGTGCGTAGACGTCAAAAATTCAATGTTGAATTTATGGGTTTTCTCAGAAATTAGCATAGCGTCACGAAATTTGGTTTATAGTTTTGGAATGGGTACCAATACTCAAAACCAAGGAATTATATAGAAAAGGAAAGGCAACTGATTCATAGTTTGTGATCGCTCACGTATTTTCGCAAAATCTCGCAATATCTAGTTTTTAATTATCTTAACTTCTGAGGGAAACAAATCAAAATTCTTACATTCGCAGCAATTTGTGTTTAAAAGTACTTGTGATTACAAAATTTGTATACTGCCAAAATAACAACAAATTACGAGAACTTTTACTTCAAACCTTAATTTCTTTGATTCAAGATTCAAGACGTTTGGCTATGTTCTCGGATATGTTTTCTGCTACAGTCGTTAAGTTTGGTCTATTAGGTGTGCAGTGGGTAGTAATACTCAAAACCATGCAGAATTTTTGTAATCACCATGATCAAGAAATTCTAAAAAATTCATTGCCTTGACTTCTACAAATAAGTAACTTAACCTACGAAATGTCAAGTTTTTGCATTTGGCTCCGTTTCTTTGAACTGTTTGTTACAATTAACAAATTTTTGATGATATGCATTCTATAAAAAAGATCAACGGTAGCTTCAAAATGTTTTGATTTTGCAATTGGTCCATATCTGGGATAATGTTTCGCCAATATCGAACATATTTGTGTTAGTTTTTCAACACATTTTTTTTGTGCAAATCACATTAAATCGACTTTTAATCTGAAAAAATGTGTCTTATAGGCCCTTTCTGCAGAGCCGTTTTCGGTCATAATTAATTTTCTGGCTACAAAATCTTTAAAATTCAAATTAGATTGATAAAACTCCCAGATGTATCCTAAAACATGTTTTAAACGATTAAAAGTTGATTTTATGTGATTTGCACGAAAAATGTGTGTTTTGTAGGCCCTTTCCGTCCGTATAGAAAAACCCATTTCGCAGAAAGGGGCCTTTTCCGGTGTTTAGTTATACCATATTTGTGTAGTGAGTGGTACAAATAACATATTACATAGGTAGTATACGTCACTGTAGGTACTCTGAAAAGCCCATTTATTTTAGACAACCTTGACCTCTACGGATAAATTATTATCTCCCACTTTTCGAAGAAAATATGGAGATATTGAAATGATGTCCATCCGTCTGTCCCGCTACGTTTTGGATAATTCAGCTGAAACTCGTGTACAGCAGATATTGAGCCTGTGATCTTGGTGTTCCAATCCGTTAAATTTTACATCACATTTTGGACCAACAGCCCTGTGGACGCAACTAATACCACAGTTTTAAACCGGCGCAAATGAACTTTGCTGTACAGCAGGTCTTGGCGTTTCGATTTATTATGGAGTTGTGACCCTTTGTTATTTTAACTTAAATTTTGCGTCACTCTTTTGACCAATGATTCAAATGAAACTTAATGCACAGCAGGTAAAAAATCTGAACATGTATCCAGACCCGTCGATCGCGATACGCATAATCGCTGTCCGTATAATTTAAATCCGTACAGCGATTTTTTTAAAAAAGGAAAAATCTTGAAACATGCAGTAAAAGTTTTGCGGCATACACCGGTGAAAGTCATCTTGCGGCATTTAGCGGTACACGACATAACGGCAGATAGTTTTGTGACATTAAGCGTTAAAGGTACGACACAGCGGCAGATGGTTTTGCGACATTTAGCGTTAAAAGTATGACATAAAGCGACTGATGGTGTTGCGACATTTAGCGTTGGTTGCGACATTTAGCGTCGGTGCGACATTTAACGTTAATGTCGCACTGACGCTAAATGTCGCAACCCTGTCTCAAGCAGACACTGTCGCGATATAACCAGAAAAAATATCGAAAGCGACGTAAAACGCCATACAAACAAGCACACAACATCTATCATATTTTAAGAACATTATAACCTGAAAACCAACCAATCGAAGTAATCTACCAATATGGCCACCACATTACCACCCGTATGCACTGTTACAGATGGTCGAAATAATTAATAATTAAATTATAATAACACTATCGTAACAGGTAAAAAATTTTGTTAGTAATCCCGTTTTAGCGGAGATTTACTACGTTTGTCAATACCAGTATTTTAGCTTTGTCAGAGACAGGATAATATTGACAATTTACTTTAAGTTATAAAGATGGATTTTGTACAGGTGTGACATCATATGAATCTTATTACAATCGCCATTAAACATATTGCGAAGAAATCTGATTTCCTCGAGCTACATACTGCGTCAATGATGCGTCAAATGACAGTGTTATCGAACCCCCTCCGCCGGCCATACAATCAAAGAAACTGAAAATTTACTGGCTTTATCTTTGATATGAATCATAATGTGATACTAAATACTAGTGTTATGTGGAATTGAGTAGAAATGCATATTAAATGGAAAAAAGTTCAATTGTTTTGAATCGAATGCGATTTGGTTCAATGCTACTTTTAAGTCACATCACGGAGTGAGTCCTGAAATAGAAAATACAGTGGTGAGCGCTGAATTAGCAACAGAAGAAAAAAAAAGTTTCCTGTTATTGTTAAAATTAAGAAAATCTGTACTTTTAATGAACATATTGTGGCATATCTATAAAGATTTATTTACTTTTACACCAAATGATCATACGTGAATACTACGTTCATCTTTTCAGCCAAACTCTGAAATGTTACGGCATTCGTTTGCTTAGCCAGTCTCCTGTTTAATCCATTGACAAAACCACTGGAACAGAGCTCCACCATAGAAAAATAGTCATGTTGTTCAAAATAATACATCAGTAACACTTTCCCTCCCACTCACTGCCGCCACCCCACACACCTACTTCATTGTCAGGAATGTCAGCGAATTTGATAAAGATTATATTACATGTTTTGCGCTGATAAACAGTGCGACATTCAGCGTTGAGTTTGCGACATATACCGGTGGTACAAATCTGGTGACGTTTAGCGTTAAAGTTGCGACGACGGCCCTGGTATCTGTGGTATTGGCGTTCCGATTTAGTTATTGGGTTATGGCCCTTTGTTTTTTACATCACACTCTAGACTAAACCTTGCGAACGCAACTCATCCTACAGTTTTAAGCCAATTCAAATGAAACTTGCCGTACATCAGCTACATGGTCTGAGCATGAGCCTGTGGCACTCCAAATCCATGATATTACGAAGTTCTGGTTAATTTTACTGACATAATGTTCGTTTGCAACTCTGTATTTCAGCCTCTAACTATTGGGTGGCAGAACCTACCTTCATAAATATTCTTGTGGGAAAAGGCTTTCCTCACCAATAAAAGTGGATGTGCCATATTTAACATAAAACGTTTTGAAAATTATTATTTACCTAGTTTAAATTTATTTATTTTACTTGCATTGTGAAACAAGTTCTTACAACTTAGACAAATCAAGCTCGAAGCCTTCCTGAGAAGTACTAGTTCTAAGCATATGCGAAAAATGTGTCTTGCTCAAGGACACCACACATAGCCGTGATTGAGGATCGTCGAACCCCCGACACTCCGATCATGGGTTCGGAGCTCTACCATTAGACCACGCGCTCCAGTAAGGGTCAATAATATACCGTTTTGTTGTCAGTCCATGAGCCTGAATATGTTACGGAATATATTTCCACTGTGCAGTGCAGCTAACATCATAACAGAACTGGTGCTTTTAAAAGAAGTCGGGACCCAGCTAGCTCGCTCGGCAACACGCCAGACTGGCAAAATCTAGGAATCGCGAGTTCGATTCCCCGCTCAGCCACAATCTCTGTAATGACTGGCCATGAACTATGGTAATGAATCTCCCACTTTGATTATGTTGGGAAGTACTCGGTGAATTGTAGAGATAAGGTGTGTCTAGTAATGGTTAATCGCCAAGCGGATCCCAGGAACGATGTAAAGTGCACTGACCACCGTTCAACAACTGAATTACTGTTGAATAAAATGTGGTAAATGCTGTACAAAGTATCTGAAAATAAAAACAGTAGGGTGATAAGTGTGAATCTACTGGGTAGCATTTTACTATACCGTTTCTTGTACCTAATTCAAAATTATCGTACATTTGATATACTAGATCTTTTAACACATTAATTCAGACGATGATGACATTTGTTATTTGTTGATTCGTTATCAAACAAATCAAGTTTTGTAAGATATGTAGTCGCACCAATTGCAAATTGGCGGCCACGCCCCTGCACATGCCTCTTGAAATGGATCAATTGATATCCATAAAGTGTTTTCAATACGTTTTTGATGGCAATTCATAATAAAACCACATCCAATATAGACTGCGCTGATTTCGACAATTCAAAGGTTCATAATTATATAATATATATAGGTCAATTTGTGAATAACCAGACATAAATACACTGACCAGACTACGGCAAGTGCGCCTAGCTACAATCGATACAATATCAAGGCCTCTGCCAAACCAGTAATTCGGTGTCAAAAATGACTTATATACTATGGATTTACATGCAACACATGTGGACTGGACGGACAATTAACATACATGAACTGATAGCTTTTTATGAGTAAGATCCAGTTAAGGATTCATGACTACTAACATGCTTTATAAAGGAAATATTTAGAAACCATGTGGATCATTTAGAAACCCGGTAGATCATGAAGATATCGTGAATTTATATGTATTTTTATTTCATAAAGGGAGATAATTAATTCACCACTATGGAATTTCCATTTATTATGAATTTAATTATTTCCCTTTATATATATATATGTATACAACGGTATTTTGCACCAGATATGAGTTGGATGTATAGCCACAATTTATGCTAACTATTACAACTATACCAGTTATTTATTGAACTAAAAGGATAGAACTTACTGGTTATGTAGCCGATAGAACGGTATTTTTGTTAGTTGTGCTGCAGCTATATCATTTACAAGTACTACGCTTGCTAACTGAATGGAAACACGCTCTTTTGCATTTAAAGATATTTTATGGTAAGGAAAACAGTATATTCAAGTTACCCGTTTTATTTGAAAAGTGATTTGATCGGACAAAAAACCCAGTGTTTTATTATGTTTTGCTCGTTGTAAAACATTTTATATGGATCTGCATATTATTTTTATATCTGAAGCCGGTGGACATGTGCAGAAATAGTTTCTGACAGAGACTACTACCGCGGCTTAACACATCTAGTAAAGTCAACCCTGTCTTAAGCCGCCAGTCAAGGGAAGGAGAAAAGTGGCCTTTTAAGACAGGTTGTTGCTTGATACAGGTTAATTTACTCTAAACACATAGAAATGGAAGATAAAAATGTTTGTTTAAGACAGGTGACTGCTTAATAGAGGTGACCGCTTACACAGATTTTATTGTACATGCACAGATAATAACCGAATCTACAAACCATAATAAATTATACATTCCTAGGTTATACTACCTACCTTCTAATCGCTTATCTTAAGTTTGTTTGTTCAGTATTTATTGCAACTACTGGCAGATCTAGAGGGGACAGCGGGACCGTGACCGCCTTTCCCCGACCCCGGGCTCACCCTCGTGATTAACACGACGTTAAAGATTCATGTACTTGAGGCCCATATGGAATTAAAAGCTGTAGCATTGCCTCCATCCGCAAGCATTCAGAAATCTTGAATTTGCATTTGAACCCTTATTGAAGTTCCTGGGCCCGCCTGTGACAATTCAACCAGTAGGTCGATTATGATACGTGTATTTGTTATTTGTTTTCGATGACCCTCATCTCCATCACGCTGTCGCCATTCTAATAGCGATGTAACAGCATATTTTGGAAACGCTGATATTGATTTTATGTACCAGTTATTTGTCTTTTGATTACAATCAGTTGTCTCCCTTTTTTATGGTTACGCCGTTTGTAAAAATGGAAACGTGCTTATTGTGTTTCCGTTTCGATACCTTACGTGCGTTTTTTTGTTAAGAGGACCCGGTGCCATTTGAATAAGTTATCTAGGTTTGAAATGGTCTGGCAGAGTAATGATTTATATTCGACTTACAATATACGTTGAGCAACACGCACCGTTTCTCTGCATGGGCGGATCCAGACGTTTCAGTTGTGTGGTTCGTGCAGTCCCCACACCCACACCTATTTACTGGGTGGGGCCTATATGCTATTCACAATTTTCATTGATGTATATATGTATTATATTCGGGAAATCAGGTGAGGTCTCGACCACCTATGCTCACCTCGGAATCCACCAGAGCTCCGTCTATACTAGTCTCATTTAATCGCCGTAATAGAGGTGAGACTAGACGATCAAATAAAAAAATTCAAATCGTTCGACAACGTGCTTTGATATGCACTATGTATATACACATGTGCTACCATTTGTATTGTATGGTTCAATGTAATGCATAGGCGTAGAGGTCAGGGGACAAGGGGGTAGGGCCGGGTCCCCAATATTCAGGTTCATTATATACTTTGAGGTCTGGAAGTACATTCTCATACACTCTCTCCTCAGGTTGCACGGAGTTCCGTTTTCCCATTAATCTATCTCAATTTATCAATTTTCAACATCGCAGATAATTATTATTTTCGTACATAGTACATAACTTTATAAACTGAATCAGCTATTTTGAAACTACGTCATTCTATTTTTAGATGGAACCTTCCGTATTAGGGGTGTTTGTAGTATGATAGCAGATTTATCTATTACATAAACTATAAAATAAACTAGATATCAATATTAATTGTGTTGTACTGCTGTCTGTTCCGATAACGTAGTGGTAACGGATTTAATTGTCAACCCAAATGTCGCGAGTTCGAGCCTTATCTATGTTGAATTTTTATTTGCATTTTATTTGCCATAATCATATCAGAGTGCCTTGATATATAATATTCACTGTGTTATACTATCGTCCGTTAAAACGACTACATAATTAATAAAATACAACGCTTTTTTGTTAAAATCAACGTTCGCGGAGGAAATTTACTTACAATGTTTTATTCATATGCACACGTACATATTACGTCAGCTGTAATCCGCAGCAGCAAATCGGCACCGGCATCGGAGGCTCTTCAGAAGCCACGATCAGACAAAATTGTTTTAGATGATTTTGACTTGGTGTGGTGAGACGTTATACGTTTCACACAACAATTAATTTTGTACTGTTCTACATATAGAGACATTCATTTCTTGAACACTGGATACATTATCAATGGTTCTAAAAGCGCATTGTTCCCATAGATAGTCAGTCCTATGTTGGGTTAATTATGCGGGGGGAAAAATGAGGTTGATCAGGTTGCTTTTTCACAATTTCGATGGTTTTACCAAACAGTTCCCAATGTCATCCAGACTTGGCGGAAATAATGAAAATGTTCCAATGTTCCCATATGCACGAAGGAATGACGTTTTATATATTAAAAAAAATGCAAAACCGCTTTACACAGCTCTAATTTCTTTGGCGTAAAAACCTTTCTTCCGTCATGTAAGAGGAGGGGTGGGGGGGGGGGGATTCTTAAGTGAGACCTGGACTGTGTTCAGCACCGTTTAATTAAACAGCAAACACGTTTAATGCCTGGTTCCCTACAATTATCGCGTACTGTGCTCTAATATGAGGTTAAGCAAGTGTCTGGGAAAATATGTTAGCTAACGTTATCAAATGTTTAACCGAACTGAACGCAGCCGTATACATTTCACCAATTTTACTTTCCACACAATTTCCTTGATAAAATGAATTTAGTCAGTCACAGAAACATAGTTTTGATTATTTATTGACACAAACATAATAAACTTATATTTTATTGTGATCATTTGTAAGTTTGACATTTTCATCCAACCAAAATTAAGCTTACTATAAAAATATATCCCCTAAACATCCCTATACTATAGAGCTCCTTTAAATGGTGGTAGCTGGCCATATGTTTCATATGACCAACGATGAAAACAAAACAACGCCAATTCCACTAGTGACCAGTGGTTATTCTTTCATATACGTCTAGCGGCACCTGTTGTCATAATTGACAATGCCAACTGTGTATTTAGCATTGTTACATATTCCCAAGTGCGTTGTACAACATGCTTACTGCATAGGTAAACGTTTGCAATTCGAGTCCTTTTGAAACACGTGATTATGCTGAACTCGTTATATTATGACAGGAAGTATGTAACTTTTACAATGATAGGATATAGTGGAATAGACAAATTGCAAAGTTACAAAGGTGAAATGTTTCCTTTCCCACAAAGAACTAAGAAGAAAGAAACATTTACACCCATTGCACAAAGAACAAACGACAAATTTCAGACTAAGAGTTATGGCGGTGATACCCTTCCTTACAGTGGCGCTGCAAAATTACCGACATGTCCCCTGTAATGAGAATGGAAATATTTGCTGTAAACAGTCATCAGAATTCGCGACTCTAAATACACCCTTACTTTAGGTCAGCTACCACCATTGAGAGGATCTCTCAAATTGACTGAAAAAAGTATAGGAATGTTTAGGGCATACATTTTTTCGAAAGCTTATTTCTGGTTGGATGAAAATGTCAAACTTGCACATGATCACAATAAAATAAAAGTTTATTATGTTTGTGTAAAAAAAAAAAATGTTTCTGTGACTGACGAAATTCATTTTATTAAAGGAAACTGTATTGAAATTAAAATTTGTGAAATTTATTATTTTTTATGTTGAAAGTGTGGGTACCCAACTTCAGGGGGCAAAATGTGGTAACATTCAGTACAAAAGGTAAGTTTGATGTTTCTTTAAGGTCAGCCACCACCATTGCGTTTGCCATAGACTTGCATTATAACGTTTGACCTAATTTTCACTATTTCTACCATTCGCGGACCAGAAAGTTTAATTCAAACTTATTTTTTTACTTCAAATGTGAAACAAGTTATTACAACTTAGGCAACTTACGCTCGAAGTCTTCATGGTTCGAACCAGTACTAAGCATATGTGGAAAAGTGTATTGCTCAAGGACACCACACAAAGCTTTGGCGGAGGATAGAACCTACGATTCTCCGATCATGAATTCGGTGCTCTACCACTAGATCATGCGCTCCACCAAAATGCCCTTCATCATAGTAAAGTAATATCCTAAACTCAAATTAAAATGTCCACAAAATGGGGTCAAAGTATCACTGTCTAACACTTTTTGCCACCTGAAGTTGGATACCCCAACTTTAAGCATGAAAAAAGTAAATTTCACCAATTTTACTTTCCACACAGTTTCCTTGATAAAATGAATTTAGTCCGTCACAGAAACATAATTTTTTTATTGACACAAACCTAATAAACTTTTATTGTGATCATTTGCCAGTTTGACATTTTCGTTTAACCAGAATTAAGCTTACTATAAAATATATGCTCTGAACATCCCTATACTTTTTTCAGTCGATCAGAGAGGCCCTCTCAATGGTGGTAGCTGACCATATGTTACATAAGACTAACGATGAAAACAAAGCAACGCCGAATCCACTAGGGAGCAGTCGTTATTCTTTCTACGTCAAGCGGTATTGACAATGACAACTGTGTATCATATGCCTAAGCCCATTGTACAACATGCTTACTGCATAGTTTAACGTTTGCAATTCGAATCCTTTTGAAACACGTGATTATGCTGAACTCGTTATAGTATGACAGGAAGTATGTAATTTTCACAATGATAGGATATAGTAGGATAGACAAATTGCAAAGTTACAAAGGTGAAATGTTTCATTTCCCACAAAGAACTAAGAAGAAAGAAACATTTACACCCATTGCACAAAGAACAAACGACAAATTTCAGACTAAGAGTTATGGCGGTGATACCCTTCCATAATTATAACGTCAGTAGGCATAACACTTTATGTAGGATACATATAATAATACATATACACCTATGCTAAATAATATGTAGCGTTATATTGCGTATATCGTGTACAAATACATTAATATAGAGAATACCATGTTAGTATCTGATTTTATCAACTTTATCAAGTGAGGCTTATAAAAACAGAACGAGGCTTTACCGAGTGTGTATTCTTCTTGCCGAACCTGATAATGTTTATAATATTAGACACTTATATAGTATTCTGTTGATGATGTCAATACTTCTAGTCGTTTTTTATTCATTTAGGTTGGGATAAAGTAGTTCCGTCCCAGACAAATTGTAAAATTATACATAACATGATGATTACGTCATGTGCCTGATTAACTTTAACTGAGGTGATAAACCTATGTTTATCAGACAGGCAATTTATCACTATAATGAATGAACTGACAAGATAAAATGTTTTCTTCATTATTGGCGGTTTTTCCTTGTATTGATGGTGCCATGTCGTATCGTAAAAATGATTTTAAAAAAATAAACCTATCCCATCCATATTGGGAGAGGTGGACTTTGACATTGATTAGCCTGTGTGGTTCCGGCTAAGAATAGAATCACTGTCGATCTCTGCAGAGGGGTAGGAATCCTCCGAATGTGTGTCATGTTCATTTTATCATTTTTGTCATGTTCACTATTGCGGTTAAATTAAACCCCTCTGTGGTTCCAGGGAGCCATGAGTAATAGCAAGAATAGGATCACTGTGACTTATGCATGTCGTAAGAAGCCACAAATTGAGTATTACGATAGAATTTGCTGAAACTCTGCAGTTCTGCAGGTATCAAGCTTCTAGATTCATTCTGCATATTGATTTGTTGATGCTTTTTTTTTAATCTGTGTGATAATTTGTTGTTTTTGTACATGTAGAGTGAACCTTGAATCTTCCTCCCTGTTGGCGTCGAATAACCTATAATGTGTTGGTACGCCTTAAAACCCTATTCATTCATTCATTCATTCATTCATTCATTCATTCATTCATAATTATACCCCCCCCCCCCCCCCCCCCCCCCCAAAAAGAAGAAAAATCGAACTTGTATTCATTGAGTATTTCAAGTATATGAAGATAAACCAATTATACAATTTTAAATCCGCGCTTGTGTCTTGTTACCCACGGCAGCACACACACGCAGCACAGCAACTCTGGAGTATTACAATATTTGATTGAAAATGGAGAAATCAACAGAAGGGGACACGTTGGTTTTGTTCGTGAATGGAATAAAGGTAAGTCTTGATTTTCTAGTATATTTGATATAACTCAGCATCTACTTTGCTCGTGAAGTTCAATAAACATTAAAATATGTTATAACCCTATACTGTTATCACGCCGTTGCCTGTTTTGACCCAGATAGATTTAAACATGACTTGTATGTACTGAAAGTATAAATACACGTTAACGTGTCTCGTTATCAAACTACTGTAAGCAATATATACAGCTTCAAAATTTGTATGCAAAGGTGCAACATTAATGCTTTTATCGGTATGATAGTTATTGACATAATCGTTAAGAAAATACCTTAAACATATATGTTTAAAACAAAATATAACGTATAAAAGTTCGATAATGTAGCTCGAAAATTCTTTAATCTTTCAGTATATGTCAGGTACACGTATACATGACTGATACGTGTACTGTATATTTATATACCATATATGTATGCACTTAAGCAAGTTTTTGCGTTTATTGTTGGAATGCTAACATTTAGTGAGTTTTCTAGTACTGCATCTTGCATTATGTATTTTCATTCACATATCACATTGTAAGGTATTTGAAATCGTCGCTGACTATCATATAAAAAATAACGAAACTGGATTCCATACATAACATGTAAAATGATAGCTTCATAAAATATATACCTGACTTGATACTGAACAGGGTGCTGGCCACTCACGTCAGATCGCGGGTTCGATCCCAGATTGGATTTGAGGGCGATTCACAAAAATAAACTCTGAGATTCCATTGCAATCGAGATAAAATAAATTAGTGTAATTGCTAAATATATGTAGGTACATGTGGGTCAAAACGGTGTATCACCCAAAAGACGCATAGTTGTTGACCCTAGTTGTAATCCAGTATCGAGATAACACACTATTGTTAATACTACACGGAGATGTGAATGTAGATAGGATCAATACATGTTTTAGATTTAATTATCACACATCTTTATTAACTATCACGAACATTTATACTCCGCATGTTTCTACTAATATCGTGAATCATTAGTCTTGTGGTTTAGTCAATACTGTTCAGTTAATACATTTCAACCATACAACCACTTTCTCTTGTAAAACAAATATGCTAAATGCAAATTCATTCTTAGAGCAAATTACGCTCTTTTTTTACAGAAGATTAAATGATAAAATATTAAAAAAAAATTGAATTATTTTTAAATGGACACGCACGCACATACGCACGCTTGAAGGTACGAACGCACGCACATACGCACACACGAACGAACACACACACGCACATACGCATGCACACAAACGCATATGTACTTATCGTTCATTTATAAAATTGCAATAAAAGAAGTATGGTTTTGTTCACTTGTTTATACGCCCTTAAGTTTTAACTAAAAGTGAAACAATAAACGAGCAAGTTGAAATTATTCTATAGCATTGTGATATGTTATGTAAATGGTATATATGTATCATAGCGCAGAAACTACCTCACACGGTTTATCGGGTAACGTGTATCGGTCCATATAGAGTATATAGGGCTGTTTTTTTGATAAATTGATATCTAAAGTTCTATTTATCCGATAACATTTTTGCAAACACTTTTCGAAAGCCTAATTTATTACGGTTGTTCACATATAATTTTTTTTCCATTTTTTGTATGTTGACAGGAACATGGTCTTTTTTTTCAGTTCGAATACGGCACCATAAAATCATACTTTTCCCTATATGTCCAATGTAAAATTTGAAACTTTATGAGATAAAAGCAGTTTACGTATCTTTAATATATAATGACATATTTTTTGCAATTAATTTCAAAATTTAAAGATGCTTATCTTTCCAACGGTATATTTTTAAATTGTTTAATCAGTTGGGTACATGGTCTTTTTTTAACAAAATTATTAGTATTTTTTCTATTTTTCACTTTTTACGTCCGCGAACAAAACCAGAACGATATTGGTCACGTGACTACCTGCAAGCGATAGTTGAAGGTCGCGTTTTAAGAGCTACTGCTATGCTACTTTATAACTTTAATGTTTTAAAGAAATCATGCAATTATATATATTATTAATGTATTTATGTATGAATGTATCATGAATAGTGAAACTTTAGTAAATTTTATCTATATTAAATAATGTAGTGTTAATAATAAGATAATGCGCTATTTGAATGTCTTGTGATTTAATGATCTGTTAATTACCATACATTATGTTAGTCTGCTTTATTGTTGTTGTTATAAAATAAACAAAGTAATTATGAAAGCAAGTTTATCAATTGTATTTTCACAGTTTTTACGGTACTAATTGGCAGTAGACCGAATCATACTGTCCTTAATGACAATTAGCAACAGTTTATACCATATATGCAATAATAATAATTTGTTTTTAATATTTTGCCTGGATATTATGTTTATATTTAATATTTATTTCAGTCTCATCTTTGTACATTGCAATGACAATAACATTAATATCATACAATATAATTATGTACATAGCCATTCAAATATATGAATTACAAGAGACTATCACACAGTTCAAAATACAATTAACTATTCACATAATAAGACTATGTGTAATGCTGCAAATCGATTTATTAAAAAAGTGTTAAGCTAAACAAATTTTCAAATTCTGACAAGAAAAAAAGCACTATTGCGCAATATAAAAAATATCTTAAAGTATCGATGTATGAGATACATAATTAAATGTAACTTAAAGTCATCATTTAAAAAAATGTTGACACAATTTTTAAAAAGAACGTTTTCGTTTATTCACCAGGTAATAAAACATTACAAAAAGAGGAAAGGTTCCTATTGGTTTTATTGCCCCCATATAATTAATTCTTTTATTCCTCCATAAATGTATACAGGAGAGTATAAGCATACAGACAAGGTTAAATAATGTACATGCACATACAAACACATAATTATTTACATTATTACAAATGGAAACAAAAACAGAAGTTATACACATATATTAAAACATCCCTAGGCGTGCAGTTCGTTATATCTTCTTTAGAAGTTTTATTGTCTCTTTTTGCCTCGGGTCATAAGTTTATTGGTCATAAAACAGTAACTGGTCATGAAGGGTAATTTGCAAACAGAGCATTTGTTTGTTGTTTTCATGATGACGCTTGGTGATTTAGTTTAAAAACGGAATAATCTTAATGAAATTAAGAATTTAGAAATAAAAATTAAGACATTGGTCCTTTTTATAATTATTTGTTCTGCATATTATTGTAAGCGTGGATTTGATATTGTCAATATTTGTATCAAATATAAGTCAGTAATTATTAACTACATGTATTTAGACTGAAGCCGAAAACATGTCCATTTTTAACAAAATTAAATTCGATATTTTTCCCCAAACTTTTGTCATCTTTTTTATCAAGAAAAATAGGGATAGAAATAATTTAAGTTGAATTTTTCTTTCGAAAATTTGTACAACTGTATGATAGAATGTATTAGACTAATTTTATTTAAACATTTAGTTGTCAAATAGATGTAAAAGTATTTTTAAAATAACACCAAAAAATGTCAACTGATATATTTTCACTGAAGATTGTGACTTGGATGATTTGAATGCAAATGAACTGAAAATGATACTAAGTGCATTAGGTTTACACACCAAATTCAGAAGGAAAGAAAAATTACTAGATTTACTGAAATCAAAATTACGATCATAATCACGGGTGCACGCCAGATTAACCAGTGAAACATATGCTTAATGAGATGTATGTACATATATTAGATATTTATGTCTTATTAGTATCTTAGTATGCTATATCAAGTTATGGATATTTTCTTTATAAAACATAAATAAATAAAATAAAGCTTAATAAACTTTAATGAAAAATAATGAAAATTAAAACAATTAGATAAATAAAGATGAAATAAATTATTTACTATTTAATTGTTGTCATGTCTTCTTTCTTAATACATTGCATACTCTTTATAGTTTAAACATATTTTATTGCCAAATAAACACATATTACAATATTTATCATGCATATAAGTCAAATACAATTAAAGGCAAAAGGGTCTGGCCACAAGTTCTCTCAACATTAGATTCGGCCATTCCCTTAATTCCCTCATTATCGGGAAATGTAAAGGGAAGCAATACGCTATCGACTACTAGACAGTGTAGCCTTTATTGGATTTTATCGATTTAATGTTGTATTGTTATTGTATGGTGTTTAGCGTCGATTTAAACAATTTTTCAGTCATATCGCGACGGTGTCTACTTGAGACAGTATTCTAAGCGCTGTCACACTGGAGTATCATGCCGCAGACACATGGTATGATACCCGACCCAGTCACATTATACTGACACCGGGCCGACCAGACCTAGAACTCTCCTCTAAATGCTGAGCGTCAAGCGAGGAAGCTTCTAGTACCATTTTTAAAGTCTTTGGTATGACCTGGCCAGGGATTGAACCCACGACCTTCCGCATGCGAGGCGGACGCTCTACCACTAGACCAAGCCACTGTCTAAATTAAAATGAAAGCCTACCAAAGTCGGCCAAATATGTGTAAATTCAAATCACTTGTATGTGCAAGCCAAACGCGTATTTTCAAAAAATGCCCAAATATATTCACCTTGCAAACATAAAAAAGAAAGAGAAGTGTTATAGATAATGGTTAAAATTCTTACCATGTTATTGTTTTTATTTTATCTTATATTTTGTTCAATCAAAAATAATCCAGTAGAATGTAATCCACTGATCCACATGTCATAAGACGTAATCACTTATTACTGTAATTGTGAATAAATCAAACGCACGTGTATTGCGTGCAAGAACAGTTCAAATGACACGCCAATTTTATCTAAATCATGTTCATTATACCTGTGTATTTCATAGTTAAAAATAATTATTATTATTTATTACGTGTCTAAAAACCAGTTAATAAAGGGTTGATATGAATGGTTTTAATAATATCAAAAAAACATTTAATTTCAAGACTTTTGTTATTATCAAAACTTTTGTTGTTTGGATGGGAATTCATTTACCTATTGCAAAAAAAAACAAACTTTTTTTCTCCATTTGTTCAAGGTCATTCTATACATGCTTCAAATCTATGGCAGATATTTTTATTAAATCTCCTTTAAAGGACATATAATGACTGAACATCGGTGGGGCACGTGTTTCAAGGAAGTCCAACTCACTACAGCCTTAGCAAAAAAAAAATGTTAAAAGTGATTTTTGAAAAATTACAGGGTATGGGGTCGATCCTGAACATCTGTCTCTCTAGAGTGACCAGTAAAACTATTTTGTTAGCATTTATGCACTTAATGTAGTTGCTTTTGATATAATTCAAACGCTAAACAAGAATACCTATTATTATTTTAACACAATTTATTATGCAACTTTTATCTTTACTAACATAATATAGCTGTCTGCTACTAACATAATATTTTTCAAGTTGTACTATGCTAGTAGCCTAAACTATCCCCCATCATTTTTTTAGATTTGGAGTTAATGCTTGCAAGGAAACTTTGTGGTTGAATCATTAAGTAAACTTATACAATGTACGTAGAAATATTTATTAAATACACATAGCAAATTCAAAACCGCCGTAATATTTGGTTCGTATAATTATGGAAATATTTATTTGCAGTAGGTGATTTGGCAGCACGCGATCTCATACTTAAATTCATACGCTAACTACCGTATTATTTTTATCAAGGAGAAGAGGACAAAATACAAATTTATTTTCACTTACTAAACAAAGACTGGCGAAAGACTGATAGTGTTTTATGATAAATACTTTACATGTTTAGTAGCTTAGTATGTCAGCTGTATTTTGATTTATGGCGAAAAGAAATACATATTCGCCTAAAGGTCGTATTATGTTTAGCTTTTCTTAACACTGGCCAAAATACAGCTGGCGTATAATTCTGATGTATTGCCCACGATATGCTGGTCCCTCTCGTAGCGTTTCTTGTATTATGTAATTAGCCTTTTTTTTAAAATAAAGAGATAATTGTAAAATCAGCCAAATAACTGCACTAAAGAAAATATGAACATGACAAATGCGACCTTAAAGTATCTGGTTTAGATTTAGGTCTTACTAACATAATAAGGACGATTATATATTACAGTGAAACGTCTGGGTCACAAGCATGCTCAGTAACAGTAACAAAAAATAAACATATGACCTACTTTGGAAACAAATGTATAAGCATATTATTTCGACATTTTATCACGATTGGATTCTTTTATGAATTTAATTATCTCGCATGTTTTCTTTTCAGTATTTTGACATGTATTGCATTATTCTGTTTTTATTATTAATGTGATATATGCGATTTGGATATTTTAAAACAAGAGTTGAATATATCATTTGTTTTGTATTAACAATGAATAATCGTTTCTAAATATCCGATAATGCAATGCAATGTTTTGTCTTTATTCATTTTCTTGTTTGAAAAAGTCTTACAACATTAGATGATGATAAAACTGTGCCACTGATGCACAAACATTTCAGTTTGCTCTCTTTCTTTTTGTTGTTATTTCGGTACTGATTAAATCAGCAGCCTGGTTAGATTAGTGGACAGAGAACCAAGTTCGTGGTTGGTGGTGGGTGAGGGCTGGCAGGTAAACGGGTGGTTGACCACGGATGAGCGGCACATGTAGTAGCTGGGTATATCCTAAGTAAATGACGAGTTGAGGAGTAGTGATTACAGTACCGGTCCACTCAGTGATCGAGTTAGCTCAGTCGTGAGAACACTCTGCTTCTTTGGTTAGGTTGAGGGATTCTACACACCAATACACGCTGTTATTTATCTGACTGGCATTTTAGCTTTCTTCTGTATATGTTGAAATGTATCATGTAGGTCAACACTTCAAGTTATTGCTCTCTCTAAGTGTGTTTAAGGGTCTGGCGAGGTCAAGTTATCTTAGACGCCGTTTTAAAATTACTTACTTCTCACCGCAGAGATCGTAGATTCGAGTCCTGCTCAGTTTAAATACATTATGTAAGAAAACATGCAAGGTACTTACGGAAGGACGTTGTTCAAGTTAGATACATTCTGAGTTTTATCCCCACCAGTTAAGCTGGATATGCCATACAAGGCTTAGTGGTGTCCGACTTAAACACATAATCCATAAAATATGTTAAGGACCATGTAATTTATTTCCCATGTAGTTTAAATAGATTACGTGGTCCTTCAATTATTTTATGGATTACGTGTTTGAATATATTATATTTACAAACAAGTTTCGAGTTGATCTGTGATCGGTGTGCAAAATGAATATTATAACAAGTATGGGCAATACTCAAAAACAGTATTAACCCTCCTCTAACCGCCCCCCCCCCCCCTCCCCCGAAAACAAAACAAAAAGAACCATGTCACATATAACAACGAATCTTTTTCCCACCAAAGTAATACTTTTTAAAATTTGCTTTTTTCTTTTAAAGTTCTTATTTATCAAGTTAAGAGATAACCTTGTTGAACAACAAACTTAATTGTAAAAACTGTTTTCGCAATATCAAGTTTAACGAAACCTTCCTCCGCTTTTAAAAAATCTCCAAAAATAAAAAACGTGTACATTTTGGTGTGAAAAATCAGGTATGCCATTTTAATTCATCTAAATCTTACAACTAACACTAACGTATTTGAATATTCATTTACCATGCACTCAATTCATTAATCTATTAATATTTAAGAAAACATTTTGCTTTTTTTTAACATATTTTGTAATTCAATATTTTTTATAGATTATTTTTAAAGAATAAGCTGGAACTAAGTTAACTTAACAGGGTTCAGAAAACCGTTTTCAAGTACATTACTTTGGTTTGTCCACAGAACAGTTCGAAATTTAGTCCAGTTTGATTGATATTGGACATTGTCCTTAACTTATTTTTCGCAGTAAATATAACTCACAAAAATCATTTGTCACCTCGTTCAATATGTTAACCTTTATTTTCAATCTGTTTCAGTTTTCTCTCATTTAAGAAAAAGAATGTGCATACATGAAATACCAAAAGGGATAAGGTCATAAGTTATCCAATTATAAAATCGGCCGTTCGAAAACATAAAATTATTAGCTTAAAGCATTCAAGAAGGCAAATATAATTATTCATATAGGAAAAAAGAAGGAAACAATTGAGAGCTATTTATTCTGAAATTACGCGGTAAAGGTTTAATTTTTTTTGTTTGTCATTAGAATAGGTATCAGAAAGTATATTGTGAGGTTTTAAGCAAAATTTAGCCATACACTATATTAAAATAATAAAAAAAACGCTATATCTTTATTACAAAATTGAAAAACAACACTCTTTGAAATGATTTTGTTCTAAAAAAACTTAAACAGTTAAATTCAAGCTTATACTAACCATTTCCATGAAAATTAATATCATATGCATGTACGTATATATGTAAAGTTTTAATTAAATACTAAATGTAAACAATTTTAAATAATTTTTCGTCTTGCTTGTTAAATCTACATCACTTCGCCAACTTTCAAGAACGAGTCGGGTTTATGAAGGGGTGATACCAAATAATCTGTACGGCAACATGTGTTTTTTATTACTAATATTGCATACATTAAACTTATATACTGAGAAGTTTCATAAAATTCAAATCATAGGAAAAATTTGACCAAAAACTATAGCAATCGTTTTCAACATAAATACGTATATACAAAATGTATCTACACAAACTTTAACAATTATTTAAACGAAATTTAACTAAATAGTATCCACTTAATATTGTATCGACGCGTCTTAAATAGAAAATAGTTAATGCAAATTAATGCAGTTGTATAAAGTCAGAAGGTCAGACAAAGTCAGACAAGTGTAAAAATAGAAATATTGTATATAGTGTCGCGTAATTAGTACAGGTAGAGCTCACTACCTGTCTGAATGACGTGTGTAACATGTCACGAAACTACAGATAAGCAGATAAACTATTTGTCAAGTATCGTAATATGCCTTAAAGGGGATTTATCAATTTCAATCAATGTATATATTTATGACTGTCAAAATAACAAATTGCCATAAAGTTTTAAAGAAAATATAGCATTTTTATCGTTTCATATATGGCCTAAAATATGTAAGTCTGTTTGTAAGTCCATATGCAAGTCCGCTCAAAGAAGTATATAGACTATTTGTAGGTACTTGCTTGAATGTTGAATATTTGCTGTCGTAACCATCAGTTACCAAAGATAAGGAAGGATTTGTTTAAACTTATTTATTTTTACTTTGATTATGAAACATGTTATTACAACTTAGACAAATCACGCTCGAAGACTTCCCGGTTAGAACCGGTATTAAGCATATGCGGGAAAGTGTTTTGCTCAAGGACACCACACATAGCCATGGTGGAGGATCGAACCCACGACCCTCTGATCATGGGTTTGGTGCTCTACCACTGGACCACGCGCTCCGCACAAAGAAAGATAACTAAGTAACCAGGCATGTTTTTTTAGTATTTCTTAAATTATGATGTTGTATATATGCTGTAGTAATCTAGAGAGCCAAAAGACAAAGAAGGATAACGAATAACCAGGGATAGAGACATTTTTTTATATTTCTAATTTTAACTACAATGTGAAAAATTATTTAGCATAAATGTTTTTTTCTAGGATACCAAAGACATATAACAAGTAACCTCAGTTACCGAAGGTAAATAGCGGGATACAAATGGACTTACTTGTGCAGAGGTGCTACTTTTGTGTCAAATCTATTTTTGTTTAGGGAATAAATTGCCACCAAATATTTTTTATGTGTTTCATTAATTATATATCAGTGTAACCGTCTTTATAAGTGGTATATAGTAATACTTAATTTTTCAAATTCGGTTGAAACAATGACATAAACCAGTAACTGGTTGAATAATCCACTTTTTGAAATATATCACCAAAAAGATTTTATGTATATGGGGTGCTGTTTTTCTATTTAAACATAATAGTAAGAGATATCACTTATACATTTAAACAGGTGATATCATTTATTTGAATAGAGGATATCACTTATTCATATTCGAATAAGTGATATCACTTGTACATATATAAATGATGTCACCTATTTGATTAAGTAATATCACTTATTATGGTTAAATACCCGGTAGTAAAACAACAACCCACAGATGTACATATTTGGGTGTAGTCCTTAAAGAATTATTTGGTAAAATAATTTGTACAGAATGTTTTAAACAACACTTACATTCATATTTTAGTTCTGGCTGACATAATCAAGTGTCTATGTTGTGGCTGTTTACAACAAATGGTTTCTTAATAAAGGTGACCACTAACACAGGTTTAACTATATTGTCAGTGACTTAATGTATGTCTCAGTTATTGTAAACAAATAGAACTTGTGGTATTTCTCTGTTAGCTTCCTCTCTTCTGTTTTACTTACTGTCATTACTACATGATTGTAACATTTTGAGACTGGTTTTGAGTCCAACCTGGTTTCTATATGTTTTCAGGTAATAGTTCTAGTTGCCACATTCTATTAACTTCATATAGCTTTAAGCCCATACAAATTGTATTGTCTCATATATATATAATTATTACCTGTGTTAATTGGCTATGGGCACTCATGTGTACAGTCTTGGTAAAGAAATGTCGGCATTGTATTCACACCATCTATTACACTTTTATTTAAATTTTGACCAATATAATGGAGTTTTTAGTTTGTACAACTTTGTAAGGGTGTCAAGATCCCCACCAGGACTTGAACCTGGAGCTCTTTTCAAACAGAAAAGTGTGCTAGCTTACACTATAGAGATGAACCCCGACACCACAAACCAAGTGTACATTATATTATCTGAATATGTGATAACTAAGACCACCCTTAAAAATTTGTTTGTTTGCCACTTCCAACCCATACCAGATAGGAGGTGGGTAGGTAGGTAGGTTGGGGATTTTTTTTAATTTGCAACCAATCTGAAAATCCTTTTAAAAGATATGGACAGAGAAAGGAGAAGCAAAGACCTAGAATATATTGAATGAACAACAACATTTTTTATTGGGGGGTGGGCTGGGGGGTAAAAAAAGTTTCCAACCAGCAGGAATGTTGTGGATCAACTGGAAATGTAGGACTGTAGCAATATATTGAAATCGCGTTATATCACAATATGGCATATCGTAACATGCCCTAATCAACTGTAATTATCAAGTGTATTGCAATACAGCAATTAACCAACTTAAATAGTTTTTCACTATGACAATAATGTTGTCAACCAGTGCATCACTAGCTGTTGCAATAGGCTGCTACCATGTTGTCAATCGGTGCACCACTCACTAGCTGTCACAAAAGTCTGATACTATATTGTCAACCAATGCATAGCTGGCACATTAGTCTGAAACTATGTTGTCAACCGATGTATCACTAGCTGTCGCAATAGTCTGATACTATGTTGTCAACCAGTGCATCACTAGCTGGCACAATAGTCTGATACTATGTTGTCAACCGATGCATCACTTGGTGGCATAATAGTCTGATACAATGTTGTCAACCGGTGCATCACTAACTGGCACAAGTTTGATACTATGTTGTCAACCGGTGCATCACTAACTGGCACAACAGTCTGATACTGTGTTGTCAAACTGTGCATCACTAGCGCGCACAATAATCTGATACGTATCATTCTGAAAACGAAGTATTGCGATATGCAATGCAGATGAAAAACCGCCAATGCACAGCCCCATCAGGCAGTAGGAAAAAAAAACAGTTGCATTGTAAACCCTTATAATTCTTCCTTTCTATCTTACTTACACTGCAACACCCTAACCCGAGGATAATGTGCAGGCACAAAGTGCACATGTTTACAAATATTTTACAGGCACTTTGCTTTCTTTACTGGATTATCCCCTTCGCCATCAAGTGGGGATGTCAAACTCTTCTTGCGATGGAAGGTTATTCCACTTATCAACATCACGGGGATGGCTCTTCTTGGACATGGGACCAACTGCTTTAAATCCCCTTCAAAGGATTGCATGCTTTTAAAGTGACAGTAGTCACCCATCCGAGTATTAACCCTGTACTTTGTTGCTTAACTTCCAACTTACAGTCAGTGCACTTCAATCATGTCACTACAAAAGCTTGCTTAACAGCGACGCTGTTGTAAGTGACCTTTATACATTCACTACACTCCTCCCCTCTTTAACCTTTAGGGCTTAGCCCCCAACTGCACAGCCTGTGGTTTTCCGCAGTTCCTGGCTATATCCAGTCCCATCCCAAGGAAAGAGAGATTTGTTCAGACGCAGTTCGAACATTAATCCTCGTCGCCATAAAAGTGACAGCTGTCATCCATCCGAGTACTAATTCTGTACTTCATTGCTCAACTTCCAATACAGTCAGTGCACTTCAACCACGACGCTATAATAGCTAGCTTAACATGTTGTAAGTGACCTATGTACATTCACTACATTTTCATTTACTTGCCCGAATAAGGCACTGTGATGAAACACAACCGGGGATGAAACTGGAGACCCCTGGATCCTGAAGCAATAATGTATCCTAACAATGGCGACACGATTTACCCCATACTAACAAATAAAAAATACCCCTGCTAACGGTATTACTGAATACCGGAAACAACTAGACTACCTTATCAGTTTTAGCAGAGAAAATTATTTGAAACAACAGGGCAACAGTCATGTTATAAATACAGTATTGGTTCTAATACTTTCAAAAATAGCACTGTATATGTAGACGACAAAATGCCTAGAGCAAAGCTGCGATGGTAAACATAGACTGACTGACTGACTGAAGACATCATTTTTTGTCAGTGGGAACCAAGTTGTACGGGTTACAGTCCTTGACCCATCAGTGCATAAACCGGAAATACAAAAAATAAATAAGCATCACTTGTAATTTAACGGACGCGTGTACAATGCCGTTCCGGTGATTTTCACCGATAAATCCCCTATAACGCTTATGCACGCAACATTTCAAAACAGCTGTTGTGCAGTATGGATCATATTATATCGGCTACTTGCTCTCTTGTAAATTTATCATGACATACAGTGGATATAGCGACATACAGACAGACAGACAGACAGACAGACAGACAGACAGACAGACAGGCAGGCAGGCAGGCAGGCAGGCAGGCAGGCAGGCAGGCAGGCAGGCAGGCAGAGAGAGAGAGAGAGAGAGAGAGAGAGAGAGAGAGAGAGAAAGAGAGAGAGAGGAGATTTATTATAACGGTAGAACTTGGTTAAAGAAAACATAAAGTTAAAGTAAGCCTTATCAGACACCCACTACATATGCTTTACAAATCTGATAGAAATAGTGTAACATGAGGAAGGACTAGACATGTACTTACCGTTCATACCTTATTTCTACATAGGATTTAATATTTTGCAGCATCTGTTAAATTGCATACCAGCCTTCTAATATATTGTTTTGATGCACCTCGATGAGCTCATTTAAACAGTCTAATTTTGCAAGTTTTATATTTAGGTGGATTAAAGTATAATTTACAATATACGTATCATATATTTATTTAGTTTGGTCTTAATATTGTAAGTACGCTTGGATCGAGTTTCCATATACTTTTGTACACCTTAAAGCAAATAAAGTAATACATTTGCTGATTTGATCACAATACATATACATGTAGTGAAACGCAAAAGAAATAAACAGGTTATTGATCGGGGAAGGTGTGGCGCTTAATTTGTGCATGCCAGTAGTCGCCTGTAACGCTCTTAAAGAAAAACAATAACCCCGTAAAGGGTTGTCATCCTGTTACAACCGTTAATGCTTTGTATTCTTTAAAAGAAATTGAATATTGGGTATATTTAAAGCGGACTGCCAGGAAACTGGGCCTCTGAAAGTTCGCTGTAAGACTGCTCTAATTTGTTATTATTTTCGTTAGTCACATGAACCACACGTATGTCAAGTGGACCACTGAGCCGTTTTGAATAGCTTCCGACTCTAGCAGACGTTTCTTTCCGTGAAAATGAGATGTGGGATTTATAGACACGTGCAAAATAATGTAACAAGCACTTGAGCTATCATCCAACAGAAACTTGTGACCTGAACACGAGACAAATCCGTAGATAGAACTGTTTTTTAGATTGTAAAATGTCCCTTTGTCCGACGGTTTCCTCATCTACGAAGCCAATATCTCAAATATTCTTCAATCATTTTTACTGTTACTAACAGGGAATAAACTAAGACATCAGACGGGTCGAAAAGCATTCCCCAGTTTCCGATAAATTATGTCACAATAAAATAATTACCTGAAGAATATTATCGCCTAGCGTAGTTTCGACTGTTTTTACCTGTCAAATGTACCTCCGGAAGCTGGTCATATTGTTTTACGCCGTTAAAGTGACCGTTTCCAAGGCATGATTTAGAGTCATAGCAGAAACTGTTTAGTTGTGTTATGTCCATTTCATCGTCCTCATAATCTGATTTCCAGAAAGTGTCACGTTAGACTCGTCTTGCGTCACCTTTGAGTTAGCGAAAGGCAGTTTTTTAAGAACCTGTCTCAAGCGATATCTTTTTTCATGTTTCGGCTATCAGAATAAAATAAATAAATAGATATAAAAAATTGAAACAGAAGTGAAAAAAAAATCAAAGAATGCAAGACGCATCGTCGCGACACTAGTACAGGTGATAAACGACACTTGTACATGTGATCAATCATTACCACTGCATCGAAACAATATGCCATGTCAAAGGTCACTACCCAACTCTTTACAAGGAAATTATAAAGTTTCAGTACTTCAATTACTTTGATTTTATTATAGGTGACTGAGAGAAACCCGGATACTGGGGCAACATTGCTACAATATTTGAGACGAAAGCGTATCCTTTATATTTAGGGCAAATTGACGTAAAGTACCTGTTTGTAAACTTTGGTTGCATATTTTATAAAACGCTGAAATTCAAAATACGAGGTAATACAGAAATAGCCCCGTATGTTATTGGATGAAGAAAACTGCATATATGAGATAGTGCGAGTTGTAAATTTCGCATGTTCGAATACTGTCTATGTACAGTTTACGAATATAAGTTCAGCGCACATACATGTTTAATATTTAGCTATTCTACTCACAAGAGGATAGTTCTAGGTCTGGTCGACCCGGTGTCAGTATAATGTGACTGTCTGCGGTATCATATTATGTGTTTGCGGCATGATATTCCAGCGTGGCAGCGCTCAGAATACTGTCTCAAGTAGGCACCGTCGCGATATGACTGAAAAAGTGTTGAATGCGACGCTAAACACAATACAACAAAATATATTATCCTTAGAGGAACAATGACATTTCATCAGGTATTATCCATGTCACTAATAAAAAGAAACGTGTACTTTGAATTGAAGATTTTAAATCTATGAGTTTTATTTATTCATACATATCGTTACAAACAAATGTTCTGTTAATTAGAATTATTATTTGGCCTTAACAGCTATGTAAGTACTGTTGCCAGGGACAAAGGAAGGATGTGGCCATGGAGGTTGTGGTTCGTGTACCGTGATGGTATCTAAGTATGACGTTAGCACTAAACGAATATCGTATCCTTTTGCATCATTAACACGCATATTTTAAATGAGTCTAGTCCACTCTTGCTAGAATATGTCACATTTTTAAGTGCAACAAAGCAGATGCAGATAGCAGTGCAATAGTTGAAACCGTTTAAATGTTCTGCAAGTAGATGGCTGTTGCTCATGTCAGTTTCTTGTACAACTATTTGATATTGCTTAAAGGCTCCTTGAACTTCCGAAACAATCGATTTGTGTTTACAATTTCAGTCTTTTTTACCATTAAAGGTCATTCAACATAAAACGGGTACCCGCGAGTCCGTTCGGAACGGCAACAGACGGTAATTTATGAGTATATTAATTTGTGTACTTCTGAAATTGGCGGGGGAACAGTTGGAAAACAACCGAGCCATTACAGAATGTCAAGTAACAATTGTTAAACGCTCGGTCCGCTCTTTTAAGAAATACACATTTCGGAATTTAGTGAGGCTTTAATGTATTACTCTAAAATATTCGATGTAGCTATACACACACTCCAATTGAATTATTGAAATGAGTTCGGTTACTCCATTAAAAATTATCACAATGAATAAGTGTTTAATAACAACGACTTTACGATAATTTACTTCAACTGATTCTACATGCAATGCTCTTTTCCTTATCTTGTGAATACATTTCACTGTAAATGCATGCCTTTTCCCTCTGTGTGCAGCCCATGGTCTGGCCATAACTACAGTAGAAGGTGTGGGTAATCCGAACACCGGACTCCATGACGTTCAGGTAAGTAATAAGGTCATTGTTTTAGGTATGGTGGTATATTATTGCTTAAACATGTGCAAGGGAGCGTGAAGAACCCTGCATCGTCTCACAGCAGTATTACATTTCCCATAGAACTCCATTGTAAAATTTATTTCCAAAACACAAAAAAAAATCAAAATAAAATCTGCAGCATGTGTCACGGTTCATATTATTCACTGGTTCATGCTCTGCATTTATTAAGGAAAATAACAGACCTTGACCAGGTTTTTTTAATTCAGTGGTTTTGGGATACCTATCAATACGTCAACTATTCGCCTACGATGCAGTTCGAACCAACTATTCTGAAATGACACAGAATCTCACTGCAATACAAAGCGCTGAAGAAAAGACAAAAGAACAAAAGTCATATTTCTACCTCCTTTATCCACAGGCCCGGAGTACTCAAGGGGAGATGATAGCAGTGTGAGCCCTCATGTGCTATTTTCTTTTCTTAAGTTCCGTTTTTTTTCTCCATCCATGGTCTGATCAATTGTTGGACTATAGCTAACTTTGGATATTTTTCCATGTTTGAAGGTCCATACACCTTAGACTGTCATATTTTCTTCTCACATTATCACCATATTTATTTTATGATATGTTATACAATATGGTAGTATTAAGTATTAAAACCTAGGGATCATTTCAATTTTCTTTTTCCTGATAAAAAACAACGATATTTTTTTCTTCAGTCATAGTAACTATAAAACTATATGCTCATTGTTACGGACTGTCTTCATCTGTCTGTGAAAGTAACATTTTACAATGTAATAACGTGTAAAACGTATTGCAAAATCAGTTTTATCGGGCCGTTTCGATTATAAGTCTAGTTGTGAGTTTTATACTTAATGAGTGATACCGATCGGTCCAGTAACATCTGTTGTATGTGATATATTTGTCACCAAGTATTCGCTGTATGCAGTGCAGACGTCTCTTTTTTAACGTTATGCCCCATTGGTCAGTCCGATGACATTTATCTCCCTAAGTTTTATAACACTGCAATGTTTTTCCTTATTACCACCGTTATTGTTGCGACTTTTTAATATCATATTTAATATAGTTGTTTCTTATATAAACACAATTTAGATCTACCTTCCTAGTGTTTCTGTACACTTAATGTTATTTCATGTTTGTCTGTATTGGGCATTTTGTCGATTGTTAGTATTATGAATTAACATAGAAACGTCTGGTAGAAGCCCATGGTCTTCAGTGTGGATTCTGCACCCCTGGGTTTGTGATGTCCATGTTCACGCTGCTGAGAAACAACCCAAAGCCGTCTCAGGAGCAAGTGGAGAAGGCATTAGAAGGTGATTGATACGTATACATTTATAATTATGTGTAGTTGTGTACGTGCTTAGTATTTTGCATTCTTATGTTTTATTATAGTGTTAACAGCCAGTGTAGTAAATATTTGTAAGACTAGAGGAGATGCTACACTAGACTTTCTGCTGATGGAAAATTAACACACATACATTTGTATAGAGTGTATCTCCCTCGAAATTTATTTTTTTGACAGCTGTAGCTAAACCTTTTTTCAAACAGAATATAACAAACACTTGTTGGAGAAAAAAAAATTGTCAATCAAATATATCAACAATAATCTAGTAGCATGCAAAATGACATCGTCGAATACCCACGGGTGTCAATTCAGATACTTTTCATCCATCACCCGTGGGAAATTACTCTAGCTCTAGGTCGTTTTATTTGAACAGAACAGAACAAAATATAGCTAAAATTAACGTCTTCTCAAAACGATGTTTGCATGAAACTAGCATTGCGATTGGATAACGTTCTCTTTATGAAATCGTGAAGGAACCAGTCATATGGTTGCATTGTGGCTTGGTAGAAACGACGCAAACCTAGTGTAATATCACACGGCTGATAAATGGAGAGTACCGAAATTGATTACGCGTGGGTATCCAACGACGGCAAACTGATAACAAAAACAATGCATTATTTGACTGTGAAATTTTTAAAAAGGGCTCTCTGATTTGAATCATGTACTGAACTATATAACACTGCACCAGAGTCATCTTGCGGATTTTATATGGCAATTGTGACTTTAACAATAATATAATATTATATTATTTCTTCTCTTATGATAACATTTATTTTTTACTAAAAGATATGGAAGATGTGATTTTGTTATAACACACGAATTACATAAAAATGAATACAGTAACAGGAGCAAATCGTTCAAACTAAACGTTGTAACATTCACAAGTACGTGCTATGTTTTATTTTAGGCAATCTGTGTCGATGTACTGGGTATAGACCGATATTAGACGCTCTGAGACCATTCACAGAGGTAAGCGTGGTATTGCAAAACATGTAATAATATTCATTCGTAATACCTCTTTTACCTATTGTCTATGTTTATATCTCGGGAACCAACATGTCTCATTGTTATACATTGTATTATCATCTATAATACCTATAATATAATACCATAATGCTGAAAAAACAGACCAGCATTTTGTCACGCTATCTTCATCGTTGTTGGTATATGCACACGTTTAATATTTCAAATCAATTTCATGTATACTGAAATTAGGCTTATTCCATATAATTAGAAATAAAATAATTAACTTTTCTTGGAAAGCTTGTGTGACGTAAGACAGTACCACTGCTATACATGAGGTATTTTGCTACTTATGATAACCATAATACAGCCAGTAATCCTCTAAACGGCGTCAATTTATACTTTAATAAGATTTAAATAGAGCATGATTGCAATATTTATTCGGGAATTCAGATGCGAACTTATCAAACCACTTGGTGATTTGCTCAATGGTCATTTCGCCCTCGATTAAAAATACATTTAATTGTAAGATATAAAACATTCCGCTTATGTATAAACTCGTAGAGCAATTTCGCTATTTTACTCTAACCGACGAACTATGACGTTCACATTTTGTTACAGCGTTTAAATAGCATCATCTTTATGGCAGTTATGTCCCTTTTATCTTTTTATTGCGAAGGGTTTGAATTCAAAGATTTTTCTTGTTTCTTGTTTGGTTTTAATCTTAAAGATAAATGGCATTTGAAAGAACAGATTATAGTTTTTTACTTGCATAAGACAAAATAATGTTCATATAGATGCATCGGTTTAAGATGAAATTAAGCCTATTTATTTATAAACGCAGGTATATCATTGGTCAAACATTCATGCACGTGCTGATCTGTCGTACAGGTGATGTGATGTCATATGTACATGTATATTACATAATATATATAATATATTTTTGTACTATTGTATCTTTTTTTAATTAAAGGAGAGCTGTCCAATGGGTGAAAGCTGTTGTAAAAATCAAACTTCTGTAAGTATATTGGAATTTTAATTTTGATTATTGATTGCTTCTTCTTAAGTTCCAATGTCAATTTCTTTTATTTCTTATTTTGAATTAATGAAATTTTACTTATTCTGGTAATTGTCTCGTTTCCATTACGGTAGAAATCATACAAAGTTTTTATTCTGAATAAAATGTATACGTTCCGCTTAATTATCTTTGTTAATTTGATTTAAAACGATATCTTTTAAGATAGACATTTTAATAATGAGTAATTTTTAACCTGAAATCCTAATCATCATTAATAATTACATTTTATTATTAAACATGTAATTTAAAACAAATGTATTTTGAAATTGCCAGGAAGGGACGGCCACGCTATCTACAGGGTCATCTACTCCCCACGAAAGCACCCAAATACCAATATTCCCTCCGGAGCTTCAGGTGAGTCGGTTCCACACCTTTTCTTACGCAGTAGGAATATAAGATTCATAATACAGTATGTTAAATGAAACAGTTTCCATTTGTAATATAAAACGTTTTATTAGTTTAACTGTGTCGCGTTATTCGATGGAGATCGCAATGTGCAGGGGCGTAGCTTGGCTGAAAACGATGTGTAAGCACAGTTTTAGGGGTCCGGATGCATGCTCCCCGATTTATTTTCAGCTACCCTATCGTAGGTGCGTATTGGCGTATATTTCTTATGTTTTTGGGGACCCAGTTATCCTTAATATTAACCTTGAATTCACTGTTTTATATCCAAATAGAATCTAAACTGATAAAAATGGTATTAAATACCTGAATCATATTCAGCGATATTTATGGCATTTTTTGTTTTTTCGGTTTATCATAAAAAACGTATAGACACGTACCTACAGTGCCTATAGTAAGCTACGTCCCTGATGTATATATATATATATATACATGTACATTGATGAATACATTTTTTCATAAAAATAACAATAATACACATATGTATTTCCAATAAAATCATTTTTTAATAAATAACAATATCGTATTGCAACTTTTCTTGTTCCAAGATGGTAGATGGGTACTGCAGCACTTTGGTGGAGTTTAAAGGGGACAAATGGACTTGGATCCGTCCGACAAATCTGTCAGAATTACTAGTACTGAAGAATAAGTACCCACTATCGCCTGTGATAATGGGAAACACTACAACCGGTGAGATAAAAACACGTTTATTGAAAATTGTATTTATGAAATAGAACAGTGTTAATAAAATCCTGTCATGTTTATTGGCTTCCTTTATTGACCTTCATGTTTGATGATATGATGACGGGGGAAGTGCAAAGTTCAGTGTACATGTTAACTATACTTAAAAACTCCAAAGCAGATCTACTGGTCGTTCCAAGGCGGTTACCTCTATTGCCGTTTCTCATGTGTGTTTTAATAGTATATATATTGATTGTATTCGTGTGAGTGTGGTGGATATTTTCTCTGAATGATCCGTCTCCTTGTCGACAGATATGTTCCTATTCTTATTATGAAATGTGAAAGTATAATAAAAACACCTATTTTTTTTAAATATATAAGTTAATAAAACAGTTTTGTGTCCATACACAGTCCTTATACACATATGTACCTATGATGAATATCCACATACATACTAGTAAATTGTCGTGCAATCACCCTTTCACATTATTTCAGCGCTTCAGATCAAGCTCGGCAAGTTTAACAAATCGCCAGTACTATTATATGGTGGTGGTATACCTGCTCTGAAGGACGTGGCCATCACAGATACGGGTGTGAAGTTTGGAGCTGCTGTCACTCTAGCAGAGATGGGAATACACTTAAGACAATTGGCGACAGAACTGAATGGTAATAAATAGTTTTTGTATTGTTATTTGACTACAAAATACTTGAGAATTTTCTGATTTCGTTTAATAAGCTTATACATTTATATGTAATATGTTTTATATCTGCTTTATTTTATTTGAAAAGGGCAAAACACTGAGCATTTTCATTGTTTGCTGGAAATGGTTGATCGTTATGGAAGCGACCAGATAAAGAATGTGTGTGTAAGTAATACATACTGTTTTACATATATCAAATATAGGACACTTTGCTGTTGCAGTCTGCGAAAAATAGATATAGTCCGAGACCCAGTCTATGACATTTGTAACCGGACTACATTTTTTCCAAATGTATAGCCCCACTATTTCTATGACTACATATCGAAATGGAACAATCTGACCAAGATGTTGGGATAAATTTACGTAGTTTCCTCGCTGAATCTGAATAAAAGTATGATTAAATGTTAAAAGAGTAGGAAATGAAACTTACGTTAATGTAAATTTTAGGTCTTCTATTGTTTTACAGATTATAAGAAATGAATTTGGACTATGTAATTTTGGAATGTCTGTAGTCTAAAGGACTATAGTCAAAACACACTATACATACCGTTATAATGTGTACACATGCTTTCACTATGTATGTATATCTTAAACGGAAACATGCACAATGGTATACTTCACATTGCTTTGCAATATAGACACTCTTATGATCAAGGCATAACATACATTCAGTTGATGAACGATAATGAATGCGACAAAAGTATAAACAAACTATTATTAAAAAATATATTTACAAAGTCACCCCAGCCGCTGCTATAAATTGTGTTAATAAACAATTCACTCCAATCTTTAAAAGTGAACTTGCATGATGTATTGTTTAAAAGATTATTTCATGTCAGTTACACCATTATGGCATACAATGATATTTAGATGTATATACAAAAATATGTATGATTTATATTTCTAAGTGTTATTGAACAAAACACTTTTGATAATGCAACATGGAAATATCGTCAATGTATGAACATAAATGTTTTTATTCTCATCTAATGTTTTAAAAGTTATACTTTCTTTTACATGCTGTTAAAACTGGAACAGACAAAGTAAAGTAAGCTCACTAATCTATTACTCTAAAGTTGACGTTTTAAATAGAAACATTTTGCTTAATTAAATTTCAGACAATAAGCGGGAGTATGTTATCGGGGCGATCCAACTCGGATGTAATTACTTTGTTGACAGCCCTCAATACCCGTGTCAGCATAGCATCTGGTAACGAACATTACATGCATTTGTGTTTTATCATGTCAATGCATTCATTTTCTGATAAATATAAGTGTATCTCGTCAATGCAAGTTTATCAGACACATTACATCATTATGTATAATTACACATTTTGACATGGACGGAATCTCTACAAGCTGTAACAAAAGTTTGATGTTGATTTTCAATTTCATTAAAAAGATGAAAAAGTAATATTGACATGATAGAGAGAATATCATGTTAATGCCTAATATTATCATTTTCATCAAGTTCGGCACGAAAAAAACCCACGAAGACGATGCTGGTTCTTTTCTATTCCTCACCTGATAAAGCCGATAATATCAGACACTAACATGGTATTCTCTATTTATTGGATACATAATGTCTTATTCTTTTAGATATACATGTACACATAAGTATGTTTATATGACAGATAAAAACAATGTAACCATGAACTAGCTAAATTCATTAGACTAAATATTCCGTTTTTGTTTTGCTTGATTTACTATAAATCACTAAGAATGATTGTTGGTACTTGGAGTAGACTGATGTAGATTTTGCTCCCAGACAAATAATTTGCAGGTTATCTAGACCTGGATTTTACTGTAAATGATATCATTAATCTGGACAAGTTACAAGATGACACACAAGTAATACACCTAACACAAGTGTATTGCAGCTTCTAATGACAAACCATATTACAAACAGTACACCTGCTTTGATTGCCGTGTCCTTTTATTTCTGCGTGGTCTCATATGTTCTTATTTTATTATTTATTGCAAATATTTAAAATTAATCAACTTCTTAAAAATGTGTGACAACGTAAAAGGTCGCACCAATGCTAAATGTCGCCACTAACGTTATATGCCGCAAGACTGACGTTAAATAGTTTCGGTGCGACGTTCAACGTTGCCACAATCATGTATAATATAAAGAAGAGATTTTAGCTCGCCGGGACGAAGGCCAAGGAGAGCTATTGCCATGACCCCGGCGTCGTCGTCGCCGTCGTTGTCGGCGTCGGCGTCGTCGTCGTCGTCTGTGGACATCCAGGTTAAACATTTGCGTTTAAGATATTTATGCAACCACTCATTGGATGTGAATGAAACTTCGCATGTGTGTTCACCATCATCAATGGAACACACACAGACAAGAACCATAACATTGGATTGCATTGTGGCACAGTTATGGCCATTTTTGGACTTAGACACCCAGGGGCGAGCTTCTGTCTTCTGACAACTCTTGTTAATTATTGTCAATTACCAAAAGATACTACCATGCAAAAATGTATATTACGTGTACGCCACTACCATGCATCGTGTCATCTAAATGGTTTATTCATATGATAAATGTAGTGTTTTTCTGATAGTAAATAATAAATTACCTCAAGGTTATATAAATATGTTAAACATATCTAAAACACCAATAATAATTGACAATTGTTTTTCAAATTTAAAAGTCAATGGTGAGAGATCAGTTCAAGTGGATCATTTAGACATGGGTGAGAACGAAGTAATAACGGCTTTTGTCATTCCACATAGCTCAGAGGTTTGTTATTTTGCTTCGTTACTGACACGAAATTAAAGATGAAAGCGCATTCATGATCTTAGAAACTTCTGCGATATTATAATTTAAATTGAAAGATAATACTGTATAGCAACACTGGTTTATAAACTATAAGTTTTGTTAAAGAAGTGTACTGTCTTCATGTTACTCAGATTTTCTATCATCAAATCGCTTTTTTTCCCGGTTGCAAACTGTACTAACAATGCAATTTGACAGATTTTGACTTTCACAACGGTACCATGGCGGCTGTAAAAAGTCGCCCCGTTCTTAGATTCGTTGTTTGGGACACAGAATCCAATTAATGTGATGTTTTAAAACAGAGTACTACCGAAATTGAGTTTAGAGGGCATTACGGTTGCTGTACATTTACTACAACTTATTCATTGGTACGGACTCTGCTATTTTATGTTACTAATTGCGTTTTGTGTTTCCAATATATATACATACATACATATATAATTAAGCACAAATATTGCTTCTTAATATAAAACGTTTTTCTTTCTCACTTCACTTTCAGAAATGTTTCAGTGGTTTCTTTAAGCAAGCTGACCGTCGCACATTTTCATTGGCCATGATTAATTGTGGCATGTTTGTTCAGCTGTCGGATAGCAGTTCCATAGATAACATCAGGTAATAACAGCATGTCAAAATATAAATTGATTACCTGTGTAATTTATTTTGTGCATATAAGGTAAACTGTGTTATTTTAAAATTGTTTTTGTCGTTGTTGTTATACTACGGCAGTGAAATGGTTAATTTCACCAATTTCTACTTGATCTGCTGTGCAGGAAAATTCTATTATAGTTATATAGATTAGTTTATTTGGTCGTACTTGCTTTTATCCACAAACAGATACCACGTTATTACAACTCTCTAATTATCAGTTTGTGTTTCGGGGGTGTTGCTAAAGATGTCATCGTTTCAACGAAAGCCACGTTACAGGCCATTGGAAAGTAAGTTTTTGTCAGCGTATTATTATATATACCATTAAATACTTAGATAAACTATTTGCTGAATTAACCCGTTATCTAGATTGAATAATTTTGTATTTTTCTGCTTGTCGACAGTACATATTTGTTTCCGAAACTTGAAAATGTGTTTACAAGTACTTTTGCATTGGATGAGACACATACAGAAACTGAAGATAGTATATAAAATGTACATAAATTGATACAGGTCTCTGTGATTTGAATAATTTACTTTTTATGTTAATTTCACTTTATTTCAATATTTTATTTTACACCTTTTAATTATAATGATAACTCACTAGTACAGAAGTGATAAAAGTCAATTATAACCATATAAATATGATTACATAGTCAAATAGTCTTTATTGAATGACTGTTCATTAACACAACACAGATCATGGGACGAGTCCCTGCTTCATGATGTTATTGATGCCCTTCAAGACGAGTTAAGTGACGGTAATGATAACACTGAAGACAACTACAAGATTGCTGTGGCATCAGCCTTCTTCTTTAAGTTCTTCGCTAAAGTAAAATCTAAAATGGTGAGATAAACGCATTATATAAAATATCTCGTTGTTGCAGTGTATATAAAAACATAAATGGGTGTTACCAGCAATTCTCTAGAGTACCTTTGGATGAAGGGAAAACTATTTTCGTAATCAGGATAGTAAAGTTGTCCGAATTCTTGTTAAATGTTCCGTCAACAAAGTTTAGCAAAATACTCAGAGAAAATATGTAGAATGTCAATGGATGGATGGTTTCTCATTTGCTTCTATTCAAATCTTTGATATGTTCCAGACTGAATATAAGATATGAACTGAAATTGGCAAAATAAGTACACTGGAAAGGAAGTGTATTAAAATTAACATAATCTAGAAAAACATGTTAGTTTCCCCCCAAGAACGATACCATGGACAATGAAGGTGTTTTATACAGCACTTCTGTATGAATTAGCCTTATTTTGTGATTCGAATTATCATCAAGTAAATCCTTATGTTGTTAATAATTATGAAATAGTTTGATATGGAATAGTTTACTATGGAATAGTTTGATATGAAATAGTTTGATATGAAATAGTTTGATTCTAATCGGATTGAGATTATTGTGATTTAAGACCACTTTTTGTGAAAGCTGAACATTGTGCATATTTTAACCTTTATCCGTTAGCTGTTTGATTTTCAGGTCAATTCTTCTGCCGTGATGAAACTTTTGTCACCTATCGAGTTGAATCCAGCTTCCAGCAGCCAATATTACGACCCTTGTACAGATGTTGGTCAGCCAGACGACGATGCGCTGGGACGACCCGTTCCAAATGTGTCATCAGAGGCCATTGTTTCCGGAGAGGCTGTCTTTGTGGATGATATGCCCAAACTGGAAGGTGTGTTTCCTTTTCATCTAACTCAAATGTTCTTTGTAAATATAATAAAAAACAACAACACTGTGTTACTGATTCTTAATATCGCGTACCATTTGACAACAATAATGCCTTGCCGACTGTTTTAAATATGTGTTAAAATTTTGTGCTGATCTTTAAGGATCATTGAGCACATTCAATGTGACTTAAATTAAGAATACTATTTCTGCTATACTATAATACTTGATGGATATTGATTGCATATTTTACTGCACCTCATATAGCGACTCAATTAGAGTTTTTATTCTGACGGCACATTGTAATATATTTATACGTAGTTTTATTTGAAAGTTGTTATGCAGTTAAATTTAAAGTATTATGATTTAAAAGATAATTTTATTTTAAACTTTACCAGATAAAAATGCATTATAGTAAAGGAGCAATAACTTAATGGTAAAGTATATTTAGTAAATATAAATTGTATCGCTATGTTTGAGTTAAACATATCTTGTTATCCATGTCTAGGTGAATTATTCTTGTGTTTGGTGTTGAGCAGTCGCCCACATGCACGGATTATTGCTGTTGACCCGAGTGAATCCTTAAAGTTGAAGGGTGTCCACAGCTATATAGACCATCGCGATATTCCGGGTAAAAACAATTTTGGGTCAAACCAAGGTGAAGAAATATTTGCATCTACAACGGTAAGAATATATTTTTTGTCCTATATTTAACATTATATTCAGTTAAATCTTTGTTAGTGATCATTTGTATAAAAGAAAACACGGAAATGTTAAATTGCTCTTACTTCACTTAAACGTTTATTTTGAAAATTTGATTGAAGCAATGTCTAAGATAAATATAAATTTGTATGTCCTTGGATTCTGTTTCTAACCTGTGACGTCTTAAATTCATATATCAGGCATGATCATTGTTTAAACCAAACTTTCAGAATTAGAAAACATATCTCTCTTTTTCCACTTGTACTCTCTTTTCCATTGTCCTATGTAATTTACATGCTCTCTCTCTCTCTCTCTCTCTCTCTCTTTCTCTCTCTCTCTCTGTGTCTGTCTGTCTCTCTCAAAGCCCTATACAAAGCTCTTTGTTAACAGTTGTTATGATTATGATTATAAACTTGTTCAGTTCACCTTGATTATCTTGTTTTGTATATGAAAATGTGTAAACAATTCTAAAGATACGAATATCTATATCGAAAAAGCGTATTTCGTAAGTTTACCTAACGGTTATAGTTCCATGATTCAGGTTGTTGGTGTCGGTCAGCCGATTGGTGCAGTATTAGCAGAAACACGGGAGATAGCACGAGCTGCCTCGTTCCAAGTAAAAGTCGAGTATGAAGACTTAAAACCGATACTTACAATTCAGGTAAGCATTAGGCGATAGATTCGTGTGTTTGGATATTTAGAGTCAATGTCTAACAGTCGATCTGTTATTTAAAGCTGATTACTAATTCCTGAGATCCTGAAAGGTTTACTAGCCAATATATCTCAGCTAGCAACTGATTAATTTCCCACTCGGATCAGCGGTGAGATACGAATGACAATGAGAAGCAAAGTCGTACGTTAATCATCAAAAAGACTGTGTCCTGACAAGGATTCGAACTTACGCGCTACCGATTGTTTAAATTTATAATTCGTTGTTTATTTTAAGGAAGCGATTGATACGAAGTCGTTTTACGGGGCACCTATTACGATGGTTGACGGGAATGTAGAGCAGGGTTTCAGTGAATCAGACCATGTCTTTACTGGTAATTATGTGTATTTTAAAAGTGTTGCAATATTAACCAATTACTTCTATATAACTCGGATAAAATGTCATCGCTGGCATATCCACGTGGTTTTAGAGGTATAGAGTAAACATTCGCTCTTTATTGACGGTTAGTTAATGTGGAGCAATATAAATAAAGTGACTTGCTTCAGGTGCTTATCACCTTATTGAATGATGAACATTATAACTATCACCCTCCCATGAATGTCATATTTAGTTTATTATACTTATACCGAACCAATTGCATTTTTTTGTGCATGTGATAGTAACAAACACGCATATTTCCTGCGCAAAAACTGTCACCCTTACATAGTAATGAATTTTGCATGTTTGTCTATATGAGTCAAGGTTCAATAATCAAATATTTTCTGACTCAATCTCTTTTGAAAATAAAAATGCATCACTATTGCATGCTATATATAATTAGACTTTGCGACAATTTTAGACATTTGTCAAATTGCTAAACTACATTTTGCCATATGAATTTTATTGCAATATTTCATTACTTTTCTGTAAATTCAATGTTTACCCGACTCCGTGTATTCTATGTGATTCAGGGGAGTATTCTTGCGGGTACCAGTCCCATTTCTACATGGAGCCTCAGGCGGCCATCGCTGTCCCGAAAATAGAGTTTAATGAAGTAGATATATACTGCACAACACAATGCGCCATGTTCAACCAGGTATGACTAGGTGTGTCTAATGCACGTGTTTGGAAGATTTAATAATACAGATAGAGAAAATGGACTGTATAAATTGTGTTCCATGAATGTCGCTGAATCTGAATATCACATTTTACTGTGTCGCCCAAGATACAATAGCATTAGAATGTTATTTAAGGAGTTGATCTTGGCCCACAGTCCAGCACTTTTCACATATTATGTTAAATAAAAATGGGAAAATATGTATCTGAAGCTCTAAGATAAGAAAGCTAGCACCTGAACAAGTAAATACTATTTAATAATATTAACGAACTTAGCAAACCCCTATATTATGTAACTGTTTCTTATAGTCAATATTTGTATAGCTGTGTACATAACTTGTATGTGCATGTTATTTATGATTGTGTTTGTATTGTGTCTTGGCCATATTTATTTAAAAACATTGTACATAGCCAAAGGTAAATGGTTGCCAATAAAATTTGATTGATTTGATTCATTAATGTAAATTATACACTTACGTAAAGAAGAATATTGGTCTCAGTAACATATCGTTTATTATTAAATGATTGAAAACTAAAGTGGTATACCAGTTGCACTGTTGACGAGTGAAATTTAGTTGATATTTTTAAGTCAACATTTTATATTTCTAGTTCATTATTAAAAAGCGCAAGCTTGTCTGTTTATAAAATTATTTTAACGGTGAATCTATCACAAATTATCAAAAAAAAACAAAAAAACGTAAAATGAAAAATTTCGTTTGGAATTTTATAGATGTATTCCATCAATAAGCCCTAAGTGTAACACTATCAATGTATGTTACACTAAAGGTCATAACCGCAATCCTTACTGTAGCGAAAATTTAGTTACACTAAGAATCACGTTGCACTAAGCATATATTTTGTACATGTATTGACATTTGATTATAAAACGGATTCACTTATTGTAATAATCTTTTTTAACTAGCAATTTATATGTCCCTGCTATGAAATGGGGGCATAAAATTTACCCCTGTTCTTCCGTCCGTTTTCTGTCTGTTCTGTTGAGTAGTGCATCTAATATTGTTATAAATCGAATTGACACACAAAATTTTATCGAAATGATATCAAAACAAAGAAAAAAAATGTTGGTGGATTTTTGTGTAATATCACATTTTATATTATGTCAAGATCATTGGTACAATAAATATAATAATGCTATCTTAGTAATAGCAGTATCTCAAGTTATGATTGTCAGAAAAGGAATATTTATTTTGTTTGGGTGATGGGGTCCAGGTTTAGGGAGAAAAAATATCAAGATTTCTTTTCTCTAAAATAGAACAACAGCAATTTAATATAAATTATTTGTCTCCTGTAAACTTTCGTTTTTCAACATTGTATTTTAATAAAAATATTTACCAGAGGTTAAGACCAACATTAAGACCAACATCACTGACAAAGTATTTTTGTTACACTAAGGGTTATTTATAGCCGTTACCCCTAATGTAACAAAATAAAATTACATGGATGTGATTTGGTGAAGAATATGTTCTCCCGACGATAAAAATATTTTTATACGGATGTTGTAAGGTGAAGAAAATCTTATTACGACGATAAGTATAAATTTATTACACTAAGAATTATTTATGACGGAAACCCTTAGTGTAATAAAATAAGTGTTACGTGAATACTGTTTGGTGAAAAACATCTTATTTCGACGATAAATGTCTTTTTATTATTCCGATACTCCACAACATATTTACAGTCACATTTGTTAATTAAAATGAACACGATAAAAAAAATAACAATATCGAAACGACATGAATGCCCCGAACACTGTCTATTTATTTATTTATTTATTTATTTTAATGTTGACCTTGAGACCAGAATCTAAAAACGCATATCTTGATTCTGAACACCTATATAAAGATTGATCAATATTTGATTAAAAATCAGGGCGGAAAAGCAGTAACGGTTATTTTCTAGTTTTAGTAACGATGACACTGACCTAAACCTGAAAAAATCGTGAAAGGCAAACGCATCCGAAGTATCTCTGTTCTGAACAGAGGTTTGTGAAGTTTCATCAACTTGAATCAGATGGAAAATTATGCCGGTAGAGCGTTTACAGCGATTTTCTATTTTTAACGGCGACATTGACCTTGACCTGAAATACGGAAGAACGCACTGACGGACGCACGGTACGACGGACGGACATTGGTAGCATTAAATCCCCCCATTTCATAGCAGTTACATAAACATGTAACAGTATTAAACAGATCAATTGTATAAATTGTGTGCTTTGCCATAATTTGTAGAGATATTATAAAGCAGATGGTTTCTGAAATTTTGTAACATATTGTTACAAAATGTCAAATATTGCTCCTTAGCGTAACAAAATATTTTTGTAACCCTTATTGTAACAAAAATACACTTGGGGATTTTGTCAAAATTCTGACAAGGTACTTGATTTTATTATTGGTCTCAGTAACATTAACCATTTTAAGCTCGATTATTCGTAGAATAGTGGGTCTATTGTACTCGCCCTGGCGTGGGCGTTGGCTTTTCATGTTTTTATCAGGTGAGATATCTATGCAAATACTCATTAAGTATGGATGAAACTTCACAAGTGTATTCAAAATCATCAACAAAACGCACACAGATAAGAACCATTACTCTGGGTTGCATTTTAGCAGAGCAATGGCCATTTCGACTTGATTTTTCAGGTTAAAGTTGTTGTCAGGTAAGATATCTATACAACCACTTATTCGATATGAATGAAATTCACATGTGTGTTCAGCATCATAAACGGAACGCACCAATACAAGAAACAATCTCTGAATTGCATTTTAGCAGAATTATGGCCCTTTTGGAACATTTGGTTAAAGTTTTTGAGTTTTTAACGTTTGTAGCACAAGGCCCTGAGCTTAGATGTTCATCAAATAGGGTCAGTTTGTGGTCCTCTCTCAAAATTGTTTAAAACCATGAACCTGGGGGCAAAATTGAGCCGCGCAAAGGGGTCAAAATTTCGCATAGTGAAAAAATATTTTTTATCAAAGTTGAAAGCCCGGAGCTCAGATTTAAATTTATTTAAATTTATTAAAACATGTACTGATATATTGCTTCATATATTGTATATCATGTAAAACATTGAAACGATGTAGACTGTGAAAGGGCATCCAGCTATGATAACGGTGCATGCTGGTACATGATTATTTCAACTATAGATCCATGTTCATGAACTGGTACCGGTATATTGCCGTAAGATGTGAAGTTAGTGCATATATTGTATATGTAAACATCTGAGACTAAGAATGCGGAAGGATATCCTGCATTGTTTTACTGTATGTGTTGGTAGAAGACTAAAGATTCATTTACAAGAACTGGTATATTGCCATATGATTTGAAGGTAGTCCATATATCGCATATACAAAACATTGATAAACGACTCTTAAAACAGAAGATCGTCTCAACTTTAGCTTACACTATATTTTGAATTCTTGATTGAATAATTTCAGGTAATGTTTAATTACTACGCATATTTGTACTTCTTGATATGCTTGATCAATTGATGATATTCTAGTCCTGCATTTGAAGTATTTAGAGTCATTGTACTTACATGATATGCATTTAGTTAGGTATTGGCACACCTATCGGGTTATCTATCAGCAATGATTAATGAATTTTAAAAATGATTTTAAAGTTTGGAAGACAAACGTAATAAATGCTTAATTGAATAATATTTAGGCAATATGAACTTTCAGTACACTTGGTTGTTTTACTAAAAAGCAAAAATGTTGTTATTGAATTTTTTTGCAAATTTATTTTGTAGCAGACAAGCAATAATTTTAGTTTAATTTTATATCAATTTTCTTCCTTTTGGTATTTGTTTACTGTTGTTGTTTTAGAACAGCATCGAAATTGTAGAACGCGCTGTCCCTCCGACAGCTCTTGTTTATTGTATTACTATTACATTTAAAATAACAAATTCACTGAGAAATCTTAATAATTCATAAAATAACCCTAAAATAAATAACATTACAAGGAAATGTTAACGAAAAATATAGTAGTTGGTCTGTCAAGGTTCACATAACAGTATAAATGAAAAGTTATAATCCTTACGTAACATAAAAGTTACTAAATAAAAGTTACAGCGTTTAAATATAAAAAAAATGTTAATTTTGTATATATTAACTATATTCTTCTATAATTACAAGCACATACTTAATATTTTGTAGGAGAGTATTTCAGGGGCTCTGAATATTCCTCAAAACAAGGTGTCGATCAAGGTGCGGAGATTAGGTAAGTATTGGTTTGTGTCGAAATAAGATATTAAGTGTATAGACACGGCATGTTTTCATTTATGGTCGACTTAATTAGTTGTCTATAGTTTAACGGGATTATCTAATTGTATTATCCTCCATACTATTGAGTATACGTAGTCTAATTTCAATTAGCTAAAATTTACGCTGTGCAAGCATTTATAGATCATATGAGGCCTAAAGGTTAATTGATAATACTATTTCCTTCAGTTTTCAGTTTTCAGCAGAGCATATAGATAATAAAATGAAACAAATGACAAGTACAAGTCAACATATCTACAGAAACGAACAATACATAAGCATATTAAAAATGATGTTATAATATGTAAATAAATAAGACTACTATATATTCAGTTAAAATCAATTCAATTTTCTTATTTTGACACAAATCATCATAAATATTAATATGATATTTTATCAAATGTAAACATGTTTGGGTATGTTCTAAGACTAACACTATTATATTTCGCACACGTGATTATAAAACGTTGAATAAACACTATACATTGAGAGATCGGCTCAGACAAAATGTACAAGCAGATCCTAACCGATATCTTGGTATATGGCGAAACATGCGTATGATATTGGTCCGTTATGACATTTATATAGACATCCCAGGTATAATATGTAATTTGTTGAAACGAAATCGAAAGTAAAACAAGGCAATATTGAGAGCATGGCAACATTTGGAGATAAAATACATACATGCGACATACAGCTGGCCCAAACACCACAGACAACCTTCATTGATCAATAATTTATTTCAGGTTATGGCCTGTTATTTCTTTCCGATTTTAACTATAATGGATTTCTGGGTTTGGCCTGATATGTCTTTCCAGTTTTGACTATTATGGATTATGGGTATGACCTGATATGTCTTTCCAGTTTTAACTATTATGGATTTCTGGTTATTTCTGGATTTGTGCCAAGGTCATAGCCCTGCCTATGTCGTCGTGATCAATCTTTGCAGTGTTGATCACCGCAATAATAATCATATGCGACGGGAAATACTTTTTATTCTTAGATTTCTTGTATTTAATATAAGCAAGCAGAAACAATAATCAATAAAATTATATTTCGAATATTCTATTATTTCATTACTAAAAATAATGTTTATTTCTTATTCAGGCGGAGGATTTGGTGGTAAAATCTTCAGAAACATGATGATTGCAGGTCCGGTAGCTATAGCCGCACACAAGTATGATTCTGTATTACTTCATAACGCCGAATAATGTTTGAGTGATTATTTTAAAATATAAGGCCAATATACGCGGTTGGTACTAGAAGTTGAATCAAGAGTGTATGTGAACTAAGGTGAATTCAATTCGAACCTGAACATCAGGTGAAACAATTAAACATAGGTCCAGACAACATTATATAAATCTAATTGCCAAATGTGTTGATTTATATACTTTGTGACAATAAAATGATTTTAGTGATACAATGCATATGTGGACATATACTATTGAGGTAATAAATACAATGTGTTTGTTTTCCAAATGGGTGGAGGTAGACCTTGGAATGACTCAGTTAAAACACTGATATTCCGTAACAGTTTTTGAAAGATAAATATGTGTGCACTTATTTATTGGTATATGCGTATTTAAGGTAAGAATTTATGATAGGAGTGTTTACTTCGATCTATGATATGGCATGAAATCACTTAAAACAAAACGTGTATTTAGTTGCCAATATGATCTATATTTATATTTACCTTGTTATATTATTATTACCATCACAATTGTTTACAGATTTAAGCGACCGGTGAGAGGGGTACTCCCAAGAGATATTGATATGGCCATTACAGGAAAGCGACATCCTTACATAGGCAATTACAAGGTATGGACTATGAGAAGCCATGGCAGTCTTGGATTGGTTTATACACTATATATTGATAACTACGTATATTCTGCTTTTGTTTTACCCAGAATGGGATATCAATTAATAAATACAGCTATAAATTAATGTTTTTGAATATGTTTGAAATACTGCTAATTACCGTAGTGTGTTTTTTTTGAGAATGGCACATTACGAACATTTATTTAAACTAAAAGTCAAATTTTAATGAAACACATGTTTATTGAATCAATACAAAAGTTCCTCACCAAAATAGTTCAGCAAGGATAGGACCAATGTGAGCGATGGCCAATTGAGTTTTTGGATAACATTTGCTGAAACCCTGCAGCCCATTATCTAAACTTATTTTGTATTATATTTGCTGATGCTTTCTTTAAATATGTGTGTCAATTGTTGTTTTTGTACATGAATAGTAAGCTTGGAACATGAAAATCATGTTGGCGTCATACATGTATTACCTATAACGTGTTGGTATGCCGGAAATTTCCAATTCCCAACATTTTACAAAGGTTCACGTTAACGAAGCCTCAATAACGACCTTGTAAAATGCATTTGTTTTAAATATTTATTTTTCAGCAAAGCTTGGTGTATTTATAGTATATATAATTTATTCTCTAAGATATGTATATATTATGTTTAATGTCATGGTTTTTTATACGACTCCAAAGACGGTTAAAATTAAGGAAAATGCCTATTTTCCCTAAAATTTTATTCTATTTTTCGCGTAATAATATCTTTGTTTAATAATGAAGGCATTGTTATCATACAAAGATATTGATTATGATCATTGTCTGGTACATTGTGAGTAATATGTGTAAATATTTTCATGTAGCAAGAGTGCCTTCGCTGTTAAAATCATGATATATTTACATAAAATGTCTAAAAATGTAAGACAATTGCATATTTTCGCTTGACATGCACACCTTAATGGTATTGTGGTAAGCAAACAATGTAAAATTGAAATCAAAATTTATTTTTTAAAAGAATAAAGTGTAATTAAAGTAATGAAACATCATGTGATTTTTTTCATTCGGTTATCAATACAATAGTTATCAGAATACAGAGAAAAAAATACTAAAAGGAAAACAGCTTACAAGTAAATGTTTTAAAGGTCCGTGAAGATATACGTAATTAACAGAGTAAATCGAATTCACAAAACACAAGTGATACAGTGTATGTGGAAATCTAATATCAATATACATGTACAAACATAACAAGAAAAAGAAGTGTAAATGCTATTGTTATAACAGGTTGGTGTCATGAACGATGGAAGACTCAAAGCTGTGGAGATGAAATTGTATAGTCAAGGTGGATACAGTCAGGATGCCTCGCTAGGAGTAATGCCATTACTTACACTTACCTCGGTCGTTCTTCGTTATTTCTTATTATTAATGCTTATTTTCAAAGTTTATTGTCAAAATTATTATAAATACTTTTACTGTTGTAATTGTCATACACTTGGACATGATCATTCAGTTATTCTGCTGTTAAATTATGCTCTTCTGTTCGAACCCAGCTCTGAGAAGCTTATCATTTATTAGCGAAAGAACGATTGTTCTGCTTAGATATGGTTTGAGGTCTTCTTCCATATGGATGCCATAAATAAACAATAAAAGTTATTTGTTGAAAGTTGGGTGACACCTTTTTTGTTGTTCTTTGAATAGAGTTTAATGATATTTTCATCACATTTTAGGCTATATATGAATGCATCTGAGTAAAACCACTGTCTTTCAGCAAGTTGTTGGCAAACTTTCTCACAAAATGTTTTTAGAGCGAGGGAACCCGAACCAGTCACCTACGACCTTAGCGGTGAAAGATGAGTGATCTTGAGACGGCGTCTCAGACCACTTACGTGAAACAAAATTATATCAATATTATTTATACTACAAATTGATATAATACAAATATTACTGATTTACTTTGAATAACTATAATTATTACAAATATAACTTATACAATTATTATATTGAACGGTGTGTATGATTCAGTGTACGATTATAGATAGGAGGGTCATAGGAGGTCCGATCCCGCGCCAAGGCCATGTCTGGTGTACTTCAGAATTTTATATATAGTTTTGGTTTTACTCAAGAAGACATCAAAAATAAATTGCAAAATCTATAAAATCTTGTTTAACAATCGATGTAAAATATATTCATTTTACTATAATTTTATTCATTATCATTATTGATACTATTATTTCAGTATTATTGTATATGTTCAGTGTATCCCGTTTTTACTGACAGTGCATGGACTCGTGTATACAACGGTTTGAAGCTGGTTATAAGATCCCTGCAGTCAACGGATCAGGATATTTGTGTAAAACGAACACTCCCCCGAACACACCTTTTAGATCGACGGACACCCCACAAGGCATGCTGCTGATGGAGGATATCATATTCAAGACAGCGTGTGTCCTGGATAAATCGCAAGAAGAGGTAACATTTTAAAGATATGTGCATTGAACTATCTGACAATGAAAGCCGCTTTCAACAGTGTTTTAGTAGAATAATGATGAAGTCGGCCTGTGTATGGCAATACCTGTCCCTACTCTTTGTAGATGCTTGAAAAGTAGATTGTTCTGGTACCGTACTAGTATTTTAAAGTCTGATATGATCCGATTTGGGAAAGTGGAAATGACCTCCGCATGCCGGCGCTGTCATGACATATATGGTAGCGGTTTGGTTAAATCAAACCTGGCAATCAGCAGAAAAAAGTGTATAATTGTGAATACGGAACCTCGGTGTAACTTGAATGTGTCCACCCCCGCTCCAGGTATACCAAATTAGTCAAATGTATGGCTTAAAACGTTTCCAAACGCCATTTATTGATATAGCCTGACTTAATCTTGAATGCTGATTTGAGCACGCTTGTAACACTTTTAAAAAACTTTTTTTAAATTTGAATAGATCGTAACGGAATGAGTTTTTGAAATAGTTCAAACGTAATTGTGTACCGTACAGCTTATATATGTCATACTGCATTTATTTAACTATATAGTACGTTATCGCCAATAATCATCATGTTTAGGAATTACAAACGAATTTATGAGAATAATATTGATTTTGTAGTTCTTATTTACGTGTATATACTGTGTAAAAATGTGACAAGAACTTATATCCATATTGGCATGTTAGATATAAATGTGATAAATAGCAATTACTGAAGAACTACATATAAAAGACTTTAACTCGCCAAATAAATGCGTATACAGCTATGAGGATAGTGGTTTATAGTTGCATTAATTTGCATCTGTGTTGCACGTTACTTTAAAAACGTTTATTTTGATTATTTTATTTCCAGTATCTAGAAATATAACACCTGAAAGTAAACCGTTTGAAGTAGAACTTCTAGAAATAGAATATCTGAAAATGGAACATATTGAAATAGAACTTCTAGAAGTAAAACACCTGAAAGTAGAACATTTTGAAGTAGAACTTCTAAAAGTAGAACATCTGAACCAGGATAATCAAAGTACATAGAAGTACTGATAGCCAGGCTTTAATAATATCCATACACCTTCCTAGTTTTATTATTTGATTTGTTTCTGCTTGTTTATATTAAAAATGAAATTCGAGTAATAAAAAAGTAGTTGCTGTCACGTATGATCATTTTGGCGGTGAACAACACTGCAAAGCTTGGTCACGACGACATAAGCAGTGCTATGCGTTTGGCATTAATCTCAGCTAAAAATCTGTGTAAAATAGATATGTATAAACAATTGGCATTTCATTAAATTCATAGATAAACATTAATAATAGATGCGGGAATATGAAATCATCCCTTTATAGCTAATTCGTAGTATTAAAATGAGACACATCACATTAATTTAAATTTATACCCTGAACATACAATACATGTGTTGTTGGTTCCAGGTAAGGGAGATCAATCTGTACAAAGAAGGCGACACAACTCCTTATGGAACTAAACTTGAAAATTGTACCATGCGGGAACTCTGGAAGCAATGTCAAGAAAAGAGCAACTACAAACAGCGATTTGATGAAGTGGAACGATTTAATAGGTACATATCATAACTCAGCGAAATGTTCTTAGGCTCGGCACTCGTCACCCTCCTGTAACATGTATATATCGTTCTTATCGTGGCTTAGTGTTTTGGCAACAAATATGTGAATTGTGTCTAATGAATGATATGTCTCTGATTGGGCATATCTTTTACTTTTTACATGTGAAATTGAAAACAAAATTTCAAATATTAACTAGAAGACTATATGATTGTGGTCTGTGATGGTTTGATTTGATTTTTTTCTTCGACAGTTGAGCAAGCTAAGATTATATTGGCTCTTTTTTGTTATGATACATTTTTAAAACTTTTTATATTAAGTTTAAGCGGAATAAGCAGTATGTTATATCCTTTAAATGCAATAAAATAACTGGTGTAATTGTAGTATTTGGCATAAGTTGTGTCAGTGTACATAATATCTTGTGCAAAATTGTGTATCGTCAAAAACATATATTTAAACTCGTTGTTATCTATAGTATTTGAATTAGACCTAACCTCATTGCTTTAGTCTATCCGATCTGGATTATTTTCGTAAACAGTTGGAAATTTCCGGGCATCATTGGTTAAAATGCAACTGTACCGACAGGTGTATGCACGAAAAAACATCTGATTTTTACGATAATTTCCATCAGCAAAGCAGTTATTTTGCATAATAGTATTACTGATCAGTAAATATATACTTTTAAACGATTATTTACGTGTAAGATTAGTATTGGCTGTTAGAAATCGATAGGAGGCGATGAGATTTCCCGAAAATGTCATTCCTAAATAAGTTGTTTATTTTTGTTATAAAAAAATATCTTCAGTAACTGTTACAAGTTGTGCCACTTTAAACAAACAAAGCTTTTTTCAGTGAAAACCGATGGAAGAAACGTGGTATTGCCATGACTGCGAATAAATATGGCGTTGCCTTAGGTGTTACCTTCCTTTATCAGGTATTTCTTTTTTCCACTTACTTTATGCAGTATTCTACTAAAGAATATATTTTTAATTGGGCGTAACACTATTTTCAACACATTTCTGGTTTTATATGGTATACCCAGTTTTATTGGTGAAGGTAGCCTTAAGAATGAATCTAAATAGACCCATCGTCCTTCCGCCTTTTAACTTGCAAATGTTCTTACATAACGTTTTAGGAGCGAGTGTGACTCGAACCTACGACCTTAGCGATGAGAGGTAAGTGGATTTGAGACTACGCTTAAGAACACTCTGCCACTGAGGGCCCCACTAAAGATTGTCTTTAAAACTACGCCAATGCTTTATTTGCTCAAATGTATTGTTTCTACCATGATAAAACTACATTGTACTACATGACAATGGCACGACTGTAACTAACAGTGACCTCAAAAGTGACGGTTAATGATTGGCCCTCGCAATTGCGCCAATATGCTTTTAACGACTGAATCTCTTACCAACTCTATTTAAAATCGAGATATAGCATCCTATTGGTAATAATAAACTTATCATTTAGTATTGAAGTATTTTTATCGAATACAACAATTAATTATCATATAAGCAATATTATTGATAAATAAGCAATACAGTTATCGCACCGAAAATAAACAATATAAATATTATTACCGGACTGGTAAATGTTGATCATTACAATATAAACGATATTGTCAGACTGATAAAAACAATATATAAACTATATTATTCAAATAAGCGTGTCACCTGTTTGTCTTAGAAATTAGTTCCTAATGATTTGGGAATGTAAGTTATTTCCTATACGACATTGTACTACGTATTCGAATGCCTTATATTTCGCAGGGAAGTGCTCTGGTGAATATTTATAAAGACGGTACAGTTCTAGTGACCCACGGTGGCGTGGAGATGGGGCAAGGATTAAACACGAAGCTCATTCAGGTGATCACGTGACTTCTAACTTATTTATGGATGCAGCAAACATTTGTTTTGTGTGCATTACTGCATTACTGGTGTAAACTAAATCATCTTGTGTAGGTATGGTTTGGTTTGGCGAAAAAGGATATTGGTGTTGATGTGTAATTTTACAAAATATTGATTAAAATTAGTTTCACTGCTTTTCCAACCGATACAGCGTGTTTTGCAATGAGAAAAAAATCCATCATAAGTTTATTCATTTAGGATAGAAAAATCTCTCCCTCTCGGTCAAATTACATACAGGGAACTCAGCAGAGCCTCGATACTACATAAATTATATTTTCGACCCCACGGGTGAGTTATTTCTATCCTAAATAAATAAACTCATTATGGATTTTTTTCTCCAATTTATCAGTCAGATGATAGATCTTCAATAATGGCCTTTATCACAAAAATATTCTACTTATAATGCGTGTTTCACGCCCAAAATTTTACATATATATGTGAAAAAATGGACATTACACATGTTTATCTCTTCGCATATTGTATTTTTAAATAATTCACTTTAAATATAATTTTTACTCTGACCTTTTTCTTGCAAGTATTCAAGAAGTCTGTTTTGACGGTTTCCTACGACAAAATCAAGTTTTAAAATATTTTCATAGACGTGAAAATGGAAATGTATATGTTTATGATTGCTGGATAAGGTAATACATTACAAAAAATGATTTAGATCCAGATTTTCGTCAGGCCATAAGAGAAAGATGTCACGTGACATGGAATATAGAGTTTTCCTCCGTGATAAAATCTTCTATGGGCAGAAATGGGAAACTATGGTGCCTACCGATAAAACCGTGTAAAATGCATATAATTAATATGTAGCACCCGAATTATCTATTTCTGAATTTTGCACAGATTGCATCCAGGACGCTGGGTATTCCAATAAGTAAAATATACACAAGTGAGACTGGTACCCAGACTATTCCAAACTCTACCGTTACAGCAGCAAGTATCGGAACCGATATCTATGGCCCGGCTGTATTGGTAAGTTACTATACAGAAGAGAGACTGGTAACCAGAACATTCCAAACTCTACCGTTACAGCAGCAAATATCGGAACCGATATCTATGGCCCGGCTGTATTCATAAGTTACTATACACAAGTGAGACTGGTAACCAGACCATTCCAAACTCTACCGTTACAGCAGCAAGTATCGGTACCGATATATATGGACCGGCTGTATTGGAAAGTTATTATCTTGTCTCCAATAATCATTATCATTTCATTATATATTCAATCAAGTTGGCAATCCAGTTCGTTTTATGTACATTTTTGTTTTCATTACAACTAGTTAAACAACAGAAGTCGTGTAAACTTTTGCATTTATTTTCCATATGCTTCAAAGAGTAGGGGATCCTCTTAGGGCTGAGTGGTCTAAGGCGCCGTCTCAAGGTCATTTACCTCTCGCGGGTCGCTCCAATTTTTTATATGAGAAAGTTTGCCAGTTACTTGAGGAAGGACGGTGGTTCTACTCGGCGCCAATGAAACTGAATATGCCGCAATTAACCTGAAATAGGTTGAAAATGGCGTTAAACTCCATTAGAATGAGTAATCAAATGCCTATTTTAATTTTTTTATTAGTTTTATAAAAAGTACGGTATGTTTTGTAATTTAGTGATGTTCGTCCATATTTAAGTACGTACATTTGTAACCATCAACGATTTTGATTTCAAATATTAATAACGAACGTTACAAAAAGTAAACACGTTTTGTGTCTAACTCAAATGTGCCACACAAACAACCGTCACATTGACACAGGTTCTCCATCAAGATACGAAAGCGATCTAAAGGTCTTCCTTACAAATTACCTCCCCTTAGTGACGGTAGCAAGAGTATTGTGCCGTAGAAATTAGAGCTGTATAAAATATAACAGTTTAAAGATGCGTAGTGATACACTGCCACAAATGGGAAGAAATATAAAAAATGAAGGGATGTCCTCAAAACATCAAAGTTGTGAAATAGCAACCTGGTCAACCCCATTGTTCCCCTGCATATTTGGACTAACATAGGACAATCTATGGAAACAAGACGCATTTAGAACCATTGGCAACGTGTTCAGTGTTACAGAAGTGCATGCCTCTATATGTAGAACAGTATAAAATTAATTGGTGTGTAAGACGTATATTACTTAATTAAATCACAATGTGTTCAATCATAGGAATCTTTTTATAAAACCATACGTTCAATTTAACCATTACAATCTAATGCAAACATCTGTATCTGCTTTGTCAAATAGTTCTAACTTATTTATTTTATTCCGATTGTAAAACAGGTTATTACAAATGATACAAATCACGCTCTAAGTCTTTCTTGATAGACTAGTAATAAGCACAGGCGGAAAAAGCGTCTTGCTCAGGGATACCACACAAAACTGTGGGGGAGGGTCAAACTCAAGACACTCCGATCCTGGGTTCGGTGCTCTACCACTGGACCACACTCTTGTCAAATCAGAGGGGAAGGGATCAAGCTACTCTCAAAGTAATGCTTTCATTTATATTTTATGTACTGTGTGCTATAAGAGGTGGTTGTTGAAAAATATCTTTATTTGCTGAAATACTAGAAAGACAAGCACTATCGAATGATATATGTTAAATGTATTCACAACAAAACACACTTAGTCTATTAAACCTCCAATAGATACGATAATGCTTATAATAATGTAATAAGCACAGGTCAATATGATATGCAGCGGCTCTCTTTTGAGATAGGTGATTGTGTATTTCATATCACACACATAATTTGTACTGAAACGTACTTTGCCAAACACCAAACTTTTGCGGTGTGTTTTCCAGGATGCTTGTACAACTCTAAAACAACGTCTATCACCATTACAAAAGGAGAACCCTGCTGTGTCTTGGGAAGACTTGGTAACAATAAAATATTTCATTGTTTATAATACTGGCTTTACTCGTAATACGCCACACAACTGAATAACTGTACGCTAAGGACACTGGTGAAATGTATTACATTGGTTACATCCATCAACACTTTTGAACGTGGATTCATATCCGTATATAGAATGCTACTACATACATTTTTTTTCTCAAGTACATTTTTGTGTGTGTTATTTTCAGCTGACCTGAGACGAGTGCTAACAAGTGAGTTTTGGTAATCGCCATGTGTAAATCGTCCGTCCGTCGTTAAATTAAACTTCACTGAAACCGCTTGATAAATTTTCACCAAATTTTGTCATGAAAAGTAACTTAAATTGGTTCATATCATGACCCTGGGATCAAATTTGATCCAGTCCCAGATGCTTAAGAGTTTTTTTGTTATGTTTTGATTTTTAAAAAATCTTCTTTGAATTACTTCTTTTATATATCATATGCCAATGACACACTGCTAAGATCAAATTTCTTCAAAGATTTAGTTCATTCAAAATTGGATTAAAAGTGACATGTGTGAATCAGTTGAGTGACTTGGATCCACTTGTTATGTATCGGACCTGTATATCAATTGTACTCTGATTATGATCGACCTTGTCTTTGTGTTATTGACGGGTATAGAGGTCTTAGACTCCTCGGCCGTTCAGAATAAAAAAATGAACTTATTATTCTCGTTTGTTGCTGTTTTGAAGATGGTGGTAACACAATCCATATGCTTTCTTTGAAAAATAGAGAAACTCATTTCTCTTTTTGTTTTCAATGAAAAAACATGCGTGTATGTGTAAGCTGTACCGTACATTAAACATTCTATGTATACATAAATTACGACAGAAATACCATGTTTTAACTATTAGAAATAAGGTTTGTTGCATACCGGATGAGGATATCTGCATTTTTACGGGGTTAAGCTATTTCTATCTCACCATAAGGCCGATATAAAGTTAACGCGCTATTACACATGAACCATCTAGATGACGTAACGTATACATTATATAACGTAAATCATAGGTCTATAGTTAAACGTCTTAAACGCGGTCGTTGTAATACATATAATGTTATACTAAGGTGATGTGTTTGGTTTGTAAGAAAAAGAATCATTTATGGCTTTTTCTCTTCGAAGCCTTGTTCCCGTCAAAACAGTTATCCCAAGGGATGGAATTTTCTGTCCGAACCTGAAACCCAAGATTCTTAACCAACAGAAGACAAAGCCATCCAGCGACACATCCACCAAAACAGCATGGACGCAGTTAATCTAAATTTAGTTTATAACTCCAGTTGTTTCTTTTTTCTTTCTTCCGATACTGTCAACGGTCAATTCTGTTCATCACAACAAGTTTCACGCGATAATTTATCAAAAACTTATTTTTATATTCCAAGGCAATTGTTTCACACACTGCTATTTTCAGATTTTAAAGGCTTATTTTGACCGAGTACAATTGATGGCAACTGGGTTTTCCAGGTATATATATTCTTTTTTTCATCCAATATACATATTATTATATAAAGAATACAATTAACATGCGCTTACCGGACCCGAGTGTCTATAACAAAATAATGTACACTATTTTATATAAAAAATACATGCATTACATAACGAAGAGTGCAAATCGAAAAACGGAGAAACAGGAGTTTTCTTTTAATAATGCAGTAGAAGTTTAGTGGCTCGAAACCGACGATACTATACAAAAAAGTTCGAGTTAAGGGTTGTTGGAGCCAAATATTGAACATCATACTATATCTGTATATACATCGGAATAGGAATTCAGCCGGGACCAGATAAGTTGTTCGAGCTTTATGTGGTGTTCCAGTCATCTGTGTTCCAGCCAACGAAGTTCTACTGTATGTATATAACATTTTATTACATTAAATTGTGACTGGACAGACATTTACATGTGGCGAGTCGTCCAAATAGAACATTTAAATGAAAATAAATGTCACGTTCTACTGAAAACTGATATATATATATATATATATATACTTATATAATTATATAATCTGTATGATTTAACAAGGTCAAATTTAGTTTACTGAAACATAATTGCAAATATTACATGTATATAAAACTACCCGTCTCCCAGATCATATTATTGTTTTTACAAGGAAAGACAGAGGTCCTGAGTTTGACAAAGAAAAGAAAATCGGATCTCCATTTGATTACTACGCATACGGTGTGATTTGTACAGAGGTAGAGATAGACGTTCTTACAGGAGAGCATCAGGTAAATACGTTTATTTAGTGAACAATAAAGCCTTAGGTATTGTGCGTAAGTTTTTACCTGGCACTCATTAATCTTTGCTAATATATTCGGGCGTTAAAATGCCATCATCTCCGTGCAAATGTTCGTGAGTGCGATAAGCCAATATGTTCGGGCGTTTAAACGCCATCTCCGCGGAGCTATTCGTGAGTGCGATATACTTATATGTTCCGGCGTTTAAACGCAATCTCCGTGCAACTATTCCTGAGTGCGATATACCAATATGTTCGGGCCTTTTAAACGCCATCTCCGTGCAACTATTCGTGAGTGCGATATACCAATATGTTCCGGCGTTCAAACGCCATCTCCATGCAGCTATTCGTGAGTGCTATATACCAATATGTTCCGGTGTTTAAACGCGATCTCCGTGCAGTTATTCGTGAGTGCGATAAGCCAATATGTTCCGGCGTTTAAACGCCAACTCCGTGCAGCTATTCGTGAGTGCCATATACCAATTTGTTCGGGCGTTTAAACGCCATCTCCGTGCAACTATTCGTGAGTGCGATATACCAATATGTTTAGGCGTTTAAACGCCATCTTCATGTAGCTATTCGTGAGTGCGATATACCAATATGTTCCGGCGTTTAAAGCCATCTCCGTGCAATTATTCGTGAGTGTGATAAGCTAATATGTTCGGGCGTTTAAACGCCATCTCCGTGCAGCTATTCGTGAGTGCAATAAGCCAATATGTTCGGGCGTTTAAACGCCATCTCCGTGCAACTATTCGTGAGTGCGATATACCAATATGTTCGGCGTTTAAACGCCATCTCCGTGCAACTATTCGTGAGTGCGATATACCAATATGTTCGGACATTGAAACGCTATCTCCGTGCAGCTATTTGTGAGTGCGATATACCAATATGTTCGGGCGTTTAAACGCCATCTCCGTGCAACTATTTGTGAGTGTGATATGCAAATATGTTCAGGCGTTTTAACGCCATCTCCGTGCAACTATTCGTGAGTGTGATATGCAAATATGTTCAGGCGTTTAAACGCCATCTCCGTGCAGCTATTCGTGAGTGCAATATTCTAATATGTTCAGGCGTTTAAACGCCTTCTTCGTGTGCGATATGCTAATATGTTCGGGCGTTTAAACGTCATCTCCGTGCAACTCTTCGTGAGTGCGATATAGCAATATGTTCCCGCGTTTAAACGCCATCTCCGTGTAACTATTCGTGAGTGCGATATACCAATATGTTCCGGCGTTTAAACGCCATCTCCGTGTAACTATTCGTGAGTGCGATATACCAATATATTCGGGCCTTTTAACGCCATCTCCGTGCAACTATTCGTGAGTGCGATATACCAATATGTTCCGGCGTTTAAACGCCATCTCCGTGTAACTATTCGTGAGTGCGATATACCAATATATTCGGGCCTTTTAACGCTATGTCCGTGCAACTATTCGTGAGTGCGATATACCAATATGTTCCGGCGTTTAAACGCCATCTCCGTGCAACTATTCGTGAGTGTGATATGCAAATATGTGCAGGCGTTTAAACGCCATCTCCGTGCAACTATTCGTGAGTGCAATATTCTAATTTGTTCAGGCGTTTAAACGCCTTCTCCGTGTGCGATATGCCAATGTGTTGGGGCGTTTAAAAGGCTTCTGTGTACAGGTATTCGTGAGTGCGATATACCATTATATTCGGGTGTTTAAACGCCATCTCCGTGCAGCTATTCATGAGTGCGATATGCCAATATATTCAGGCATTTAAATGCCATCTCCGTGCAGCTATTCGTAAATGCGATATGCCAATATGTTCTGGCGTTTAAACGCCATCTCCGTGCAATTATTCGTGAGTGCGATATACAAATATGTTCGGGCGTTTAAACGCCATCTCCGTGCAGCTATTCGTGAGTGCGATATACAAATATGTTCGGGCGTTTAAACGCCATCTCCGTGCAGCTATTCGTGAGTGCGATATACAAAAATGTTCGGGAGTTTAAACGCCATCTCCTTGCAGCTATTCGTGAGTGCAGTATGCAAATATGTTCGGGCGTTTAAACGCCATCTCCGTGCAGCTATTCGTGAGTGCGATATGCAAATATGTTCGGGAGTTTAAACGCCATCTTCGTGCAGCTATTCGTGAGTGCAATATGACAAAACGTTCGGGCGTTTAAACGATATTCCCGCGCAGCTGCTCGTGAGTGCAATATGCCGATACGTTCGGGCGTTTAAAAGGCTTCCTCGTGCACAACTATTCGTGGGTTTAATATGCCGATACGTTCGGGAATTTAAAAGGCTTCTCCGTGCAACTATTCGTGAGTGCAATATGCCGATATGTTCGGGCATTTAAAAGGCTTCCCCGTACAGCTATTCGTGAGTGCAATATGCCGTTACTTTCGGGCGTTTCAAAGGCTTTCCTGTACAGCTTTTTGTGAGTTCGGTTTAAAAGGCTTCTCCGTGGAGCTATTCGTGAGTGCAATATGCCAATACGTTCGGGCGTAAAAAAGCCTTCTCTGTACAGCTATTCGTGAGTGCAGTATGCCGATACGTTCGGGCGTTTAAAAGGCTTCTCCGTGCAGCTTTTCATAAGTGCGATATGCCGATACCTTCGGGCGTTTAAAAGGCTTCTCCGTTCAGCTATTTGTGAGTGCGGTATGCCGATACGCTCGGGCGTTTAAAAGGCTTCTCCGTACAGCTTTTCTTCAGTGCGATATGCCGATACGTTCGGGCGTGTAAAAGGCTTCTCCGCACAGCTATTCGTGAGTGCGGTATACCAATACGTTTGGGCGTTAAAAAGGCTTCTCCGTACAGCTATTCGTGAACGCAATATATCGATACGTTCGGAGTTTAAAAACTTCCCCGTACAGCTATTCGTGATTGCAATATTCCGATGCGTTTGTGCGTTTAAAAAGGCTTCTCCGTATAGCTTTTCGTGAGTGCGGTATGCCGATACGTTCGGGCGTTTAAAAGGCTTCTCCGTACAGCTTTTCTTCAGTGCAATATGCCGATGCATTTGGGCGTTTAAAAGGCTTCTCCGTACAGCATATCGTGAGTGCGGTATGCCGATACGTTCGGGCGTTAAAAAGGCTTCTCCGTATAGCTATTCGTGAATGCGGTATGCCGATACATTCGGGCGTTTAAAAGGCTTCTCCGTACAGCTTTTCTTCAGTGCGATATGCCGATACGTTCGGGCGTTTAAAATGATTCTCCGTTTAGCTATTCGTGAGTGCAATATACCGATACGTTTGGGTGTTTAAAAGGCTTCTCCGTGTAGCTATTCGTGAGTGCGGTATGCCGATACGTTCGGGAGTTTAAAAGGCTTCTCCGTACAGCTATTCGTGAGTGCAATATACCGATACGTTCGGGTGTTTAAAATACTTCTTCGTACAGCTATTCGTGAGTGCAATATACCGATACGTTTGGGTGTTTAAAAGGCTTCTCCGTACAGCTATTCGTGAGTGTGGTATACCGATACGTTCGGGCGTTTAAAAGGCTTCTCCGTACAGCTATTCGTGAGTGCGGTATGCCGATACATTCGGGCGTTTAAAAGGCTTCTACGTACAGCTATTCGTGATTTGGTATACCGATACGTTTGGGCGTTAAAAAGGCTTCTCCGTACAGCCACTCGTGAGTGCGGTATGATGCCGATTTATTTATCTATTGGTATCGGCTTATCAACAATTATATAACTTTTTACGTTCAGACACCGATAATTTATTTACGGATATACACAATATATTCATGAGTGTCGGGTATATCCTAACGCACAAAACATCACATTTCTTCGTTAAACACACTGTGCTTCCTTACTTATTTGAAATATTGAAAAATAATTATCGTTTTAAGTAAAAAAAAATGTATTTTTGCGAAAATTAAACCTTGTTTATGTAATCATTTACTAAGTGTGTAAAACCACCACATTTTTTATTTGTTTTGTGATGTTTACATGTAAACTTAATTTATGTATGTTTACATATTAAATCAATGTTTCGTATTATTAAAAGTAATATTGCTTTCATATAGATATCACTGTGTCAGCCAGTCACAAGTCAAAGCACTGTCATTCTACAACAATATTTTCAGAAAATAAAAATTTAATATGCTCAATACTTATGCACTATATTATTAATAATTGTATTTATAAAACTATAGTTCTATTTATAAAACTGTTGAAGTCGCAACAGTTTCACAAATATGAGTTAAAACAAAATTGATAAAATTCACATTTGATAATTTTTTTAAATGGTTTCTATTCAGAGGATATACTGATTAAACTTATATACATTCAGCACCATTTTGTCTCAAATGACTACAGGTATCACGTTTTCCATTTAGGCAGTGTTTATACTCAATTGAAATATAACTAATCAAATTCAATATTGGTCAAATGAAATCGGAACACTGACTTTAATATTCTAAACACACTATTTGAAGTAATCGGGGTTTTTTTCTCTCTGGATTAATTTATTGAAATGCGTCACCATTTACGTTTAACCGTGTATAATGTATTTTAACGAATCTATATAAGCAAACTATTGTTCCTGATTTTTGCATTTAACTGCAATCAATTGCTAATATTCAAATACCGTTTCCGGATCACGCCCCATTTGAAGTAATGTAATACACATTTTAAGTGTTTCACTTTGTTTTGTAGGTTCTGCAATCAGACATCGTGATGGATTGTGGGAAGAGCCTCAATCCTGCAATAGATATCGGACAAATCGAAGGTGCATTCATCCAGGTAGTAAGCCATTATCAATGTCAATATCGTGAGATATAGACTACTAAAAAACTTCTCTTGTGTAATTTTAAAACTGAGATACTTTGTACATTAGTTGCCAAATCTAATGTGAGATACATATTTAGTTCATCCCATTTCTCAAGATTTAATAATTGGCAATATTTGGTCAAAGAAATTAAGGTTTGTGATGTCATTGATACCAATATTGTTAAATATATGAAACACATGCATATTCCTGGTGTTCTTCAATGAGAAGTAATAGAAGAGAGATCCTGTTTGTGGGAACATTGGTGTTTTCATAGAGCGTCGATGATCCAGGGAGATCCCGTTTGTGGGAATATGGGTGTTTTCATAGAGCGCCGATAGTCCAGGGAGTTCCCGTTTGTTGGAACATTGGTATTTTCATTGAGCGCCGATGGTCCTTGGAGATCCCGTTTGTGGGAACATTGGTGTTTTCATAGAGCGCCGATGGTCCAGGGAGATCCCGTTTGTGGGAACATTGGTGTTTTTATAGAGCGCCGATGGTCCAGGGAGATCCCGTTTGTGCTAACATTGGTGTTTTCATAGAGCGCCGGTGGTCCAGGGAGATCCAGTTTGCGGAAACATTGGTGTTTTCATAGAGCGCCGATGGTGGGAAGATTGGTGTTTTTAAAGAGCGCCGGTGGTCCAGGGCGATCCCGTTTGCGGGAACATTGATGTTTTCATAGAGCGCCGATGGTCCAGGGAGATTCCGTTTACGGGAATATCGTTGTTTTCATAGAGCGCCGATGGTCCAAAAGGATCCCTTTACGGGATTATTGGTGTTTTGATAGAGCGCCGATGGTCCAGGGAGATCCCGTTTGTGGGATTATAGGTGTTTTCAAACGGCGCCGATTGTCCAGGGAGATCCCGTTTGTGCTAACATTGGTGTTTTCATAGAGCGCCGGTGGTCCAGGGAGATCCCGTTTGCGGTAATATTGATGTTTTCATATAGCGCCGGTGGTCCAGGGAGATCCCGTTTGTGCTATCATTGGTGTTTTCATAGAGCGCCGGTGGTCCAGGGAGATCCCGTTTGCGGGAACATTGGTGTTTTCATAGAGCGCCGGTGGTCCAGGGAGATCCCGTTTGCGGGAACATTGGTGTTTTCATAGAGAGCCGGTGGTCCAGGGAGATCCCGTTTGCGGGAACATTGATGTTTTCATAGAGCGCCGATGGTCCAGGGAGATCTCGTTTGTGGGAACATTGGTGTTTTCATAGAGTGCCGATGGTCCAGGGAGATCCCGTTTGTGGGAACATTGGTGTTTTCATAGAGCGCCGATGGTCCAGGGAGATCCCGTTTGTGGGAACATTGGTGTTTTCATAGAGCGCCGATGGTCTAGGGAGATCCCGTTTGTGGGAACATTGGTGTTTTCATAGAGCGTCGATGGTCCAGGGAGATCCCGTTTTTTGCGGTAATATTGATGTTTTCATAGAGCGCCGATGGTCCAGGAAGATCCCGTTTGTGGTAATATTGGTGTTTTCAAACAGCGCCGATGGTCCAGGAAGATCCCGTTTGTGGGAACATTGGTGGTGTTTTCTTAGAGCGCCGATGGTCCAGAAAGAATCCGTTTGCAGTTACATTTACGTTTTCATAGTGGGGATATACCTATGGATACCCCGTTTGCCGGAATATTTGGGTTTTCATAGAAATTGTATTAATGTGAAAATGGCAAATTTTCATATTATTTTGTTTACTTCTGAATTTTGTTGTTTTGTCTAGTCATATGGTTTGTATGTGTCTCACTGAAGACATTATTTATACGTGTTTGCCAACTACACCTCGTCTTCTCAAAAAATCGTTTCGCGAGTTTTGTTTCCATTTTAAATTTACATGTACCGTATTTAAAAGGTGGAGTTTGGGATTTGTTCATGTTCAAACAAATGGGCTGTGATCCAGATTCGTAAGAGTCCTATCGGGGGAATTTAGTGTTAACATGTTAAATGGAATGCTATGAAAATATTCTGTGATGTATTTCTAGATTGATCTTAATATGCTTGAAGTCAGTACAATAGTATAGTCATATAAATTATATCAAATTGACTCATCTATTTGTTTCAATATCATTTTAACGTATGATTGCGTGAGGAGAAGAAGTGTCAGTTTTATTCAACTTAAGAAGCCGTGGTAATAGAAGCTACGTAGTGTGAGTGATCATTTTATAGTTTTACATAGGTAATATAGAAATATTTTCAGTTATACTTTTTTTATCATAGCATTTATGCACCATCCACAAACTCTACCGGTTTCAATATTTGTTCAGATGAGGTACACGTGTGTGTTTCCTCAAATCATGCTCAGTCTGATGCTGTAAAAGTAGACATGAAACGTGATTTGAATAAGAAGTTTAAATTATAACTTTGAATCCATACTTCCTAATTGTATGAGTAAACATTTAATATATAACTTTGCATCCATACTTCCTAATTGTATGAGTAAACATTTAAATATAACTTTATATCCATACTTCCTAATTGTAAGAGTAAACATTTAATATATAATTTTGTATACATACTTCCTAATTGTATGAGTAAACATTTAATATATAACTTTGTATCCATACTTCCTAATTGTATGAGTAAACATTCAATATATATAACTTTGTATCCATTCTTCCTAATTGTATGAGTAAACATTTAATATATAACTTTATATCAATACTTTCTAATTGTATGATTAAACATTTTATATATAACTTTGTATCCATACTTCCTAATTGTATGAATAAACATTTAATATATAACTTTGTATCAATATTTTCTAACCTTTTTTTTAGAAATTTAAACTAAATTTCCTAAGGATATTAATAAAGTTTTAAACTATAACTTTGAATCCACACTTCCTATCCATTTTTGTTGAAATTAAAACTGTTAATGTGTATCATGTTTTCTTAAAGTTATGGAAAGAAAAATACTAATATGATTAGAACTTCAAACTATAACTTTGTATCAATATTTCCTAAGAGTATGATAAGACATTTAAGCTACAACTTTGTATCAATAGTTCCTGAGGGTATAATTAGAAATTTAAGCTACAACTTTTCTAATAGTCTCTGGATTCTTGCGTTGAAGCAATCGATAAAAATCTGTATGTTCTGAATGTCCTATATACCAATTATACAGATGTGTTTCTCTAACATGAGTATACTTAGAACAATTAAAAAATACATGGTATTCGTTTTCTATCACCATTATATTGGAATTTAAGAAACAAAATAAACATATTCTATTTTCTGTTTCAATTTTTAAATGTCGACCAATTTCAATATTTCGTCTATGAGAGGAGCATCTATAACGTGCAAATGATCATTTGAGATTGAACGAAAGGTCAATGTTTAAATATCTTTCAGGATTTAATAAGGATTTAATATGTTTATATGTACCTGGGTGAGTTGATTATATCGTCATGCCAAGATTGAGTCATACAATCTGAGATCCTTCGTTTAAATGTTAAGCTACAACTTTGTATCAATATTTCCTATGTGTATGATTAGAAATTTAAGCTACAACTTTGTATCAATATTTCCTATGTGTATGATTAGAAATTTAAACTATAACTTTGTACTAATATTTTCTAACGGTATGATTAGACATTTAAACTAAAACTTTGTATCAATATTTCCTTTGAGTATGATTAGTAATTTAAAACTATAATTTTGTATCAATATTTCCTAAAATTATGATTATAAATTTGAACAATAACTTTGTATCAATATTTCCTATGAGTATGCTTTTAAATTTAAGCTACAACTTTGTATCAATAGTTCCTATTAGTATGATTAGAAATTTAAGTTCCAACTTTGTATCAATATTTCCATAGAATATGATTTGAAATTTACTTATAACTTTGTATCAATAGATCCTATGAGTATGATTAGAATTTTAAACTACAACTTTGTACCAATATTTCCTAAGGGTAAAATTAGTAACTTAAGCTATAACTTTGTATCAACACTCCCCAAGGGTATGGGCATGGTGACAACAGAAGAAGTGACTGTAGATGACAGAGGCAAGGTGACTAACTGTAGTCCCCTCAGTTACAAGATTCCAAACGTCAGAAGTATACCGAGAAAGTTCAATGTTACCCTGATGAAGAACCACGATATTGTCACTACAGCCTACTCCTCCAAGGTCGGTATGATGTGTCCTTACCATTGATTTTATCATTGCGTTTCACAGTAGTTTTTATAGTTTTTTTTATTTATTAGGTAACACCGACATTGTCACGAATATATTTTATATGTTTTATACCTTTGTTATAAATTGTATATTACGGTTTTGTAGTGATAAAATAAATATGTATTCTGAATGTAAAAATATTTATTTTAACTTTTTTTTTTTTAAAAGTAAAAAAAATAAAAAAAATGTCTTAAAATTGAATGCTTAGCATGTGCGTTTTAAAACGTTATTGATAATACTGCTGTCTTTTTACCAATGCAAAATTAACATACACTTTGCTAACATTACTAAGACAATTTCTTAGCATTCCGAAAGCGTTGCTCACCATCTTGGGATAATACTACAACTAGAGCCACAGTTTCATTAAAAAAATGGCTACGGATTTTACGTCCACGTGTGTGTGTGTGTGTGTGTGTGTGTGTGTGTGTGTGTTAGCAGCCTGCGTGCGTTTGGCAGAACTACACTTAGTTTACATGTTTGACAGTGTGGTTTAGTGTGTAGAACGGATCCAACTCTCCCGATTAGGTCTGTTCGGTAGCATTGAGTTTGAGCACGTTGATTGGTCAGTGGTTTCTGGGTAAAAGTTTTAATGACGTCACAGTAAGCTTACGCGTTCAATGGCTACATGTATGAATTGTGTGACAGACATGGAAATCACCTGAATGATAATGTTCATGCGTGGGAATCACATGAATTTTATCCAACTTCATGTAAAATATTAACTGCTTGTTCTTAAGAAAAATATAGAACTAAAAAAAACACAAACACATAACTACCGTCTGGTTGTTAATATATCAATTATCTATCTATTTATGTTTTTATTTACTCTCGCGCTTTGAACTTGTCATTTCAGCGGGAAGTTCTTTATTTAAACTGCAATATATGTAAGATTCGGGAGGGGGCGGGCCATATAACACCTTGAAAAGTTTACATATGATATAAAAATATCATACTATATGAAATTAAATCAAACAAGATGCTTTTCTATCTCCTTTTATCTCTACCAGTCTGCAGTAATATGATCTATTTTATCTATAAAACTAGCTGCCTACTGGAGTATAATTTCATCACTAAAAGTCACGCGATTTCCATATTTCCACACGTCATCTTACACAGTGCCCATACAATACACTATTATAAGTTGACAGTTACTTACTAGATAAGCCGATGGTATTATTTACCTAAAATGATATTTATCAAAAGGTCTACATTTAATACAACATTCTCCAGAGAGATCAAAGGTTAGTTGTCTCGAGATCACTAACCTTTCACCGGTGAGGTTATTGGGATGAACAATAATTTAAGATTGCCATTATTCTGTTCAGTTCTGTTCAGGTTCATATATATTTACTTCCGCCAACAACACTAAATTTTTTATTACATATAATATGTTCAAAATAGCTTCAACTCCGTTAATTCATTAATTACACTAATCCAACTATGTAGATAACGCATATAACAAACATACTGAGCAGAGTACAAATAATGTTACCTACGCTTGAAATCTTGTTAAACGAACTTTTGAAAGCCACAAGACGCAGGTGTTCGATCATTCGCTATGGTTATGCTTGTAAAGTGATGTCATTAAGCAAGACAGTTTAACCGCATATGCTTAGTAGTGTTTCTAACCAGGAAGAACTCGAGCATCGCTTATTTAGGTTATTACAGCGTGTTTCACAATCGATGTAAAATAAATAAGTTTAAATGGAATTATATATCAATACTTATGCACCATACCATGACGAAATAACCAGAGAGTATGTTACTGCGACAAACTTCCTTACCGTAGAATTTAAAAAAAAGATTGATAAATATAGTTTATGTACTTCTGCGAAATAAAACCATTTGGTGTATGGATATATATAATTAGTTATAGCTAGAATTAAACTGTCGCTACAACTGATACCTTAAAAAATGAGACAAAGGGGTTTACTTGTATTTATAATTTATATATACATATTACTTACAAGGGTCTATATATTCTGATGTAAAATCTTCCAAGAAAACTCTACTGAGCTTTTAGTTTTTTAAATATTGTGTTTGTTTTAACTCTTTATTGTGTAAGAGACAGAATAAACAAGACATAAACATAAAAACTAAATATCTTTCGAATTCTTAAATTTGTCGACTAAAAAATATCACAGCTTTGATAAAATATTTCGAATATTTTTGCTGATTCAATAAAGAGATGTAACATTTTTATTTTTTGCAGGCAATCGGTGAACCGCCATTGCTTCTCGCCATGTCAGTTATTATGGCCATCAGAGATGCTGTTAAGTCAGCGCGTGCAGAAATCGGATTACACGGATACTTTCGCCTTGACTCGCCGGCAACTGTTAAACGCATTAAAATGGCGTGTGGAGATCAGTTGAAAACATTGTCCAGATATGACGACTAAACACCGTCGCGTTAAGAGTTTTATTTATCATTTGTATCGTTATGCGATTTGGCGCACACAGCATATTGGAGTATTCCCAGTAAAGAGTTAAGGGAAAACACCGTTAATGCTTTAACGCTTTGACATATGTCATTTAAAACCAATGACCAAGTTAAAAACTATTATGAATAATGATTACTATCAATTTGTAAGTTGAAGTCACCTATTTCAATTATCTAACAACTATATTTTGTGTGGTTACAAGTGTATGTAGTATTGTATTAGTATATCAATTTAGTATACTCGGTATGGTAATTAATAACCTGCCTTATTACTGATGAATTTGTATGTTTCATATGAAATTTCTAGTGAATGACAAATTAATATCTGAGCTTACTTCATGGGGTATGAGCACACAAGGCCATATAATATGATATTATTTATATTTCATGTTTGCTGTTTGCTGAAGGCATTATGGGTTTTCAATAAAGATTATATGCCTTCACATATATAATTATTAAATGATATTTGTCATGTATATGTTAAGCACGCAACTGAAAAACTACTCTTTACGATAAGGTGACGATTTGTGCGTTTGAGCAATGTTTTATTTTCTGAGCTGACTTTGTATTTTTGACGTTGTTATTTCAATTTTTGTCAATGGGGAGATCCGTTACTTATGTTTATTAAGAACTTGTAACTCGATCCTTATGTACACATTACGGCAATAAAATATGTTTAGATCAATCTTTGTCAAGACACACACACGCATTAAAATATGAGTATAAATGAAAAACTACTAGAAAATCACTTTCATAGAATGGAAACATTATCTAATAATTAGATAGAAATAACGCACAGCTCGTCAATACAATGTAAAGGAAAAGTGAAAATTTGAAATAAAAATTCGAAATATTACTACCCGCTTGTCAAACATTAAGTTATTGTGTTTTGTTTGATGAGTTTCAATGAGGTAATTTTCTTTTGTCCAATAATTTAAGTTTCTCTTCAATCAATTCTTCTATTTCATCAAAAACAACCAACGAGGAAAAGTAACATCACTTACAATTTTATCTTCATCATTGGGATCACCTTCAATGAAAATAAACATTAATTTTCCTTTAATAAATTTTAAGTATGTATTTATTTCTTCTAGGACCAAACATTAATACGTTGCTTAAGAAATTAAATGCATATTAAAGTATTATGTTCGAAATAGTTTTCTTGCTTTGAAGAAAAAATGCACAGGGGCAGGACTCGTCAGATTTGGCCGACTTGGCATAACATTACCGCTACAGTCTGTAACATTTCCATTTGTAAATGAGATAAGGAGCTCGCAATACCATGTCAATATACTTTTTGAATGGGGTTTAACGCCATTTTCGACATATTTCAGGTTAAAATGGCATATCCAGTTTGCTTGATGGAGGAAAACCTCAGAATAAATATAAGTATAACCTCCGTCCTTCCGCAAGGAAACTAAAGTTGCATGATAATGCCATTAGAGTGTTGGCCGCTCACGCCAGAGTTTGCAGATTCGATCCACAGGTCGATACATCTATGAGATGCCTCTCATAAAACAAAACTCAGTACTGATTGGTATACCTGGTTAATACCCGTGTCACAATTTGGACTACGCGTGGTCTTAATACTTGACCATTATCCAATCATATTGCATAGACTTATAATTGCATTAGAATACAACGGTCTTGGCGTTTTTATTGTTGAAAAGTGTTAAATGCCATCGATATGTTTGATCATTTAATATAATTGTTATAGAATTATTCAGTCACAGTCATTAAGACAATAAAATGCCTAAATATTTCAATTTTCAGAATTTTATTTCAATTTCCTTCTATTTGGATTGCATATATAACTGTTTATATTTGTACATTTATTTATGTCCCTTTCATCTGATTCGTTAACAATCTTCATTTAGTTAGTTGTTATCTTATAATATCAATGGAAAGTTATGCAATGTTATCTGTTTTAGGTCTCCATATTCACGTGACTTTCAACACATGATTATACGAATTTAAACAAATGGTAATCTTTGTTGAAATAATACGCACCGGGCACTATTCGCTCAGTCCGTAACGCCTCTGAATATCAATCCAGGGATCGTTAGTTCGAATCTCCGCCCGGCAACAGTCTACGTGATGATTGATAAACAACATTGTGTCTCATAATCATTCGCCTCTCACCGCTGATTCAAGTGGGAAAGTTATCGGTTATATCCGGAGATTGGGTGTGCCAGAGTGTTGGTTAACCTTTCAGGGTCCCAGAAAATACTGGTAAGGTTAACAGATCGCTTGTGAGCACTTGATGGCATTAAAATGAAGCTAAAAATTCAATAAATCAATCATTGCTAAAATAAATTAATAATAACGTATGTCGACTGATTTTTGGATGTGCCAATTTGTTTCCGAGGCTTCAAGCTAAATCTATCCACATATTGGACCATTTCATATCTATATTTGGATTTTATGAAACGAGTATATCGGTACAAATACTTAAATAAGTGGCTGAAATAAGTTTAAAATTATCTATTTCACTTCGATTGTGAAACAAGTTCTTACAAATTAGAAACGTTATGCTCGAAGTCATCCTGAGTAGAACAAGAACTAAACATATGGGGAAAAGTGTCTGAAGGACACCGCACATAGCCGCGGCGGAGGATTGGAGTTGTGCTGCATTGCATAAACAGTGTCTTATTGCATCAAGTCTCACAGTAGCATATTTGCATTTCCGATATTGTATAAATGTCACAGTTGCATAAAAAATGTCCAAATGACATCAAGGTCTCACAGAAGCGTGTGATATATGTTATAAACCATCATATCTTACATACATCAATAGCCAGTTTACGTAGCTGAACTGTGGCTCTTGCCACAGTAGCATGGGATATATGTCGTATAACATCATATCTTACATATATCAGTAGCCAGATCACGTAGCTGGAATGGGATCTAGCTACAGTAGCATGTGGCAAATGTCATATACCATCAAATCTTACATATACCAGTAGCCAGTTTACATAGCTGGGCTGTGGCTCTTGCTACAGTATCATAACTATAATATATGTCATATACCATTAGATCTTGCATATACCAGTAGCCAGTTTTCGAAGCTTAGCTGTGGCTCTTGCTACAGTAACATGGAATTTATGTCATATATCATGCTATCTGACATATACCAGTAGCCAGTTTACGTAGCTTGGCTGAGACTTTGGCTACAGTAGCATAGGATATATGTCATATACCATCACATCTTACATATACCAGTAGCAAGATAACGTAGCTAGAATGTGACTCTTGCTAGAGTAGCATGTCATATATGACATATACTATCAGTTCTTACGTATGCAAGTAGCCAGTTTACGTGGCGGAAATGTGGTTCTTGCTACAGTAACATGTGATAAATATCATAAACCATCATGTCTTACATATACAAGTGGCCAGTTTTCACGTAGTTGAATGAAGCTCTTGCTACATAAGCATGGAAAATATATCATATACCATCATATCTAACATATACCTGTAGCCACTTAACGTAGCTGGAATGTGGCTCTTGCTGCAGTAGCATGTGGAATACGTCATATTCCATCAGACATACATTTACCAATAGATAAATTATAGCTGAAATGGTCCCTTGCTACCGCAGCATGTGATATATGTCATATACCATCATATCTTACGTATACCAGTAGCCAGTTCACGTAGCTGGAATCAGACTCTTGCTACAGTATATGGGATATATGTCATATACCACCATACCTTACATATACCAGTAGCCAGTTTACGTGGTTAGAATGAAGCTCTTGTCACAGTAGCATTTGATTTATGACATATAATATAATATCTTACATATACCAGTGGTCAATTTATGTAACTGGAATGAAGCTCTTGCTACAGTACCATGGAATATATGACGTATACCATCATATTTTATATATACCAGATGCCAGGTTACGTAGCTGGAATGAGATTTATGCTACAGTAACATGAGATATAAGACATATACCATCATATCTTACATATACAAATGGCCAGTTTACGTAGCTATAACGAGGCTCTTACCACAGTAGCATGTGATATATGACATATACCGTCATATCTTACATTAACACGTAGCTAGGTAACGTAACGGGAATGAGGTTCTTGCTACAGTAGCATGTGATATATGTCATTTATTATCATATATTACATACACCAGTGACCAGTTAACGTTGCTGGGCTGTGGCTCTTGCAACATTACCATAGGATATATATCATATACCATCATATCTTGCAAATACCAGTAGCCAGTTTATGTAGCTAGAATGTGGCTCTTGCTACAGTAGCATGTGATATATGACATATACTATCCTATCTTACATATACCAGTAGCAAGTTTATGTAAATGGAGTGTGGCTCATGCTACAGTAGCATGAAATATATGTCATATACCATCATATCTTACATAAACCATTAGCCATATCACGTAATTGGATTGAGGCTCTTGCTACAGTAGTATGTTATATATGTCATATACTATCATATTTTTCATATACCAGTGGCCAGTTTACGTAGCTAGAATGAGGCTCTTGCTACAGTAGTATGTGATATTTGTCATATACCATCAAATCTTACATATACCGTTAGCCAGATCACGTAGCTGGAATGAGGCTATTGCTTAAATAGCATGTGATATATGACATATACAACCAAATCTTACATATACCAGTGGTAAGTTTACGTAGCTGGAATGAGGCTCTTCCTACATTTCAATGGGATATATGTCATATACTATAATATCTTACATAAACCAGTAGCCAGTTTACGTAGCTGGACCGTGGCTCTTCCTTTACATTTACGTAACTAAGCTGTGGCTCTTGCTACAGTACCATGGGATATATGTCATATACCATCACATCTTATAAATCTAGTAGCCAATTTACGTAGCTAGAATGAGATTCTTGCTACAGTTGTATGTAATATATGTCATATAACATCATATCTTACATATACCAGTAGCCAGTTAACGTGACGGGAATGTGGCTCTTGCTTCTGTACCATGTGATATATGTCATAAACCATCATATCTTACATTTAACAGAAGCCAGTTTTCGTAGCTAGGCTGTGGCTCTTGCTACAATACCATGTGATATATGTCATAGACCATCATATCTTACATATACCAGATGCCAGTTTTTCGTAGCTGGGCTGTGGCTCTTGCTACAGATCTATGGGAAATATGTCATAGACCATCATATCTTACATATATCAGAAGTCAGTTTTCGTAGCTGGGCTGTGGCTCCTGCTACAGATCCATGGGAAATATGTCACAGACCATCATATCTTACATATACCAGAAGCAAGTTTACGTAGCTTGACTGAGGCTCTTGCTACAGTAGTATGTGATATAAGTCATATACCATCATATCTAACATATACCAGTGGCCAGTTTACGTAGCTAGAATGAAGCTCTTGCTACAGTTGTATGTTATATATGTCATATACCATCAGATCGTACATATACCAATGGTCAGTTTACGTAGCTGGAATGAGGCTCTTGCTACTGTACAATAGGACATATGTCATATACAATAATATCTTACATATACCGTTTGCCAGATCACGTAGCTCGAATGAGGCTCTTGCTTAGGTAGCATGTGATATATGACATATACAATCAAATCTTACATATACCAGTGGTCAGTTTACGTAGCTGGAATGAGGCTCTTGCTACTGTACAATGGGACATATGTCATATACAATAATATCTTACATAAACAAGTAGCAAGTTTCCGTAGCTGGACTGTGGCTATTGCTACAGTACCATGGGATATATGTCATAGACCATCATATCTTTCATAAACAAGATGCCAGTTTACGTAGCTGGGCTGTGGCTGTTGATACAATACCGTGGGATATATGTCATAGACCATCATATCTTATATATATTAGTAGCCAGTTTTCGTAGTTGGGATGTGACTCTTGCTACAGTACCATGTGAAATATGTCATAAACTATCATATCTTACATATAACAGAAGCCAGTTTTCGTAGCTGGGCTGTGGCTCTTGCTACAGTATGAATGGATATATGTCATAGACCCTCATATCTGTAATAGACCATCATATTTTACATATACCAGAAACCAGTTTTCGTAGCTGGGCTGTTGCTCTTATTACAGATCCATGGGAAATATGTTATAGAGCATCATATCGTTCATATACCAGAAGCCAGTTTTCGTAGCTGGGCTTTGGTTCTTGTTACAGATGTATGGGATATATGACATAGATCATCATATCTTACATATACCAGAAGCTAGTTTTCGTAGCTGGGCTGTGGCTCTTGCTACAGATCCATGGGATTTATGTCATAGACCATCATATCTTACATGTACCAGAAGCCAGTTTTCGTAGCTGGGCTGTGGTTCTTATTGCAGATCCATGGGATATATGTCATAGACCATCATATCTTACATGTACTAAAAGCCAGTTTTTGTAGCTGGGCTGTTGCTCTGGCTACAGAACCATGGGATGTATGTCATATACCTTCATATCATACATATACCAGAAGCTAGTTTTCGTAGCTGGGCTGTGGCTCTGGCTACAGATCCATGGGATATATGTCATTGGCCATCATATCTTACATATACCAGAAGCCAGTTTTCATAGCTGGGCTGTGGCTCTTGTTACAGATCCATGGGAAATATGTTATAGAGCATCATATCTTTCATATACCAGAAGCCAGTTTTCGTAGCTGGGCTGTGGCTCTTGTTACAGATCCAAGGTATATATGTCATATACCATACTATCTTACATATACCAGAAGCTAGTTTTCGTAGCTGGGATGTGGCTCTTGCTACAGATCCATGGGACTTATGTCATACACCATCATATCATACATATACCAGAAGCCAGTTTTCGTTGCTGGGCTGTGGTTCTTGTTACAGATCCATGGGATATATGTCATAGACCATCATATCTTACATATACCAGAAGCTAGTTTTCGTAGCTGGGCTGTGGCTCTTGCTACAGATCCATGGGATTTATGTCATAGACCATCATATCTTACATATACCAGAAGCCAGTTTTCGTAGTTGGGCTGTGGCCCTTATAACATATCCATGGGATATATGTCAAAGACCATCACATCTTACATATACCAGAAGCCAATTTTCGTAGCTGGGCTGTGACACTTATTACAGATCCATGGGATATATGTCATAGACCATCATATCTTACAAATACCAGAAGCCAGTTTTCGTAGCTGGGCTGTGGGTCTGGCTACAGATCCATGAGATATATGTCATAGACCATCATATCTTACATATACCAGAAGCTAGTTTTCGTAGCTGGGCTGTGGCTCTCGCTACAGATCCATGGGATTTATATCATAGACCATCATATCTTATATATACCAAAAGTCAGTTTTCGTAGCTGGGCTGTGGCTCTTATTACATATCCATGGGATATATGTCATAGACCATCATATCTTACATATAACAGAAGCCAGTTTTCGTAGCTGGGCTGTGGCTCTTGCTACAGTATGAATGGATATATGTCATAGACCCTCATATCTGTAATAGACCATCATATTTTACATATACCAGAAACCAGTTTTCGTAGCTGGGCTGTTGCTCTTATTACAGATCCATGGGAAATATGTTATAGAGCATCATATCGTTCATATACCAGAAGCCAGTTTTCGTAGCTGGGCTTTGGCTCCTGTTACAGATGCATGGGATATATGACATAGATCATCATATCTTACACATACCAGAAGCTAGTTTTCGTAGCTGGGCTGTGGCTCTTGCTACAGATCCATGGGATTTATGTCATAGACCATCATATCTTACATGTACCGGAAGCCAGTTTTCGCAGCTGGGCTGTGGTTCTTATTACAGATCCATGGGATATATGTCATAGATCATCATATCTTACATGTACCAAAAGCTAGTTTTTGTAGCTGGGCTGTGGCTCTGGCTACAGAACCATGGGATGTATGTCATATACCTTCATATCTTACATATTCCAGAAGCTAGTTTTCGTAGCTGGGCTGTGGCTCAGGCTACAGATCCATGGGATATATGTCATTGGCCATCATATCTTACATATACCAGAAGCCAGTTTTCATGGCTGGGCTGTGGCTCTTGTTACAAATCCAAGGGAAATATGTTATAGAGCATCATATCTTTCATATACCAGAAGCCAGTTTTCGTAGCTGGGCTGTGGCTCTTGTTACAGATCCATGGGATATATGTCATATACCATACTATCTTACATATACCAGAAGCTAGTTTTTGTAGCTGGGCTGAGGCTCTTGCTACAGATCCATGGGATTTATGTCATAGACCATCATATCTTACATGTACCGGAAGCCAGTTTTCGCAGCTGGGCTGTGGTTCTTATTACAGATCCATGGGATATATGTCATAGATCATCATATCTTACATGTACCAAAAGCTAGTTTTTGTAGCTGGGCTGTGGCTCTGGCTACAGAACCATGGGATGTATGTCATATACCTTCATATCTTACATATTCCAGAAGCTAGTTTTCGTAGCTGGGCTGTGGCTCTGGCTACAGATCCATGGGATATATGTCATTGGCCATCATATCTTACATATACCAGAAGCCAGTTTTCATGGCTGGGCTGTGGCTCTTGTTACAAATCCAAGGGAAATATGTTATAGAGCATCATATCTTTCATATACCAGAAGCCAGTTTTCGTAGCTGGGCTGTGGCTCTTGTTACAGATCCATGGGATATATGTCATATACCATACTATCTTACATATAACAGAAGCTAGTTTTTGTAGCTGGGCTGAGGCTCTTGCTACAGATCCAAGGGATTTATGTCATACACCATCATATCTTACATATACCAGAAGCCAGTTTTCGTAGCTGGGCTGTGGCTCTTGTTACAGATCCATGGGATATATGTCATAGACCATCATATCTTACATATACCAGAAGCTAGTTTTCGTAGCTGGGCTGTGGCTCTTGCTACAGATCCATGGGGTTTATGGCGTAGACCATCATATCTTACATATACCAGAAGCCAGTTTTCGTAGCTGGGCTGTGGCCCTTATAACAGATCCATGGGATGTATATCAAAGACCATCATATCTTACATATACCAGAAGCCAATTTTCGTAGCTGGGCTGTGACACTTATTACAGATCCATGGGATATATGTCATAGATCATCATATCTTACATATACCAGAAGCCAGTTTTCGTAGCTGGACTGTGGCTCTGTCTACAGATTCATGAGATATATGTCATAGACCTTCTTATCTTACATATACCAGAAGCTAGTTTTCGTAGCTGGGCTGTTGCTCTTGCTACTGATCCATGGGATTTATATCATAGACCATCATATCTTATATATACCAAAAGCCAGTTTTCGTAGCTGGGCTGTGTCTCTTATTACATATCCATGGGATATATGTCATGGACCATCATATCTTACATATACCTAAAGCCAGGTTTCGTAGCGGGGCTGTGACTCTTGCTACAGATCCATGGGATGTATATAATAGACCATCATATCTTACATATACGAGAAGTAAATTTTCGTAGCATGGCTGTGGCTCTTGCTACAGATCCATGGAATATATGTCATTGACCTTTATATCTTACATATACGAGAAGCTAGTTTTCGTAGCTGGTCTGTGGCTCTTGTTACAGATCCATGGGATATATTTCATAGACCATCATATCTTACATATACCAGAAGCTAGTTTTCGTAGCTGGGCTGTGGCTCTTGCTACAGATCCATGGGATTTATGTCATAGACCATCATATCTTACATGTACCAGAAGCCAGTTTTCGCAGCTGGGCTGTGGTTCTTATTACAGATCCATGGGATATATGTCATAGATCATCATATCTTACATGTACCAAAAGCCAGTTTTTGTAGCTGGGCTGTGGCTCTGGCTACAGAACCATGGGATGTATGTCATATACCTTCATATCTTACATATTCCAGAAGCTAGTTTTCGTAGCTGGGCTGTGGCTCTGGCTACAGATCCATGGGATATATGTCATTGGCCATCATATCTTACATATACCAGAAGCACTTTTCATAGCTGGGCTGTGGCTCTTGTTACAAATCCAAGGAAAATATGTTATAGAGCATCATATCTTTCATATACCAGAAGCCAGTTTTCGTAGCTGGGCTGTGGCTCTTGTTACAGATCCATGGGATATATGTCATATACCATACTATCTTACATATACCAGAAGCTAGTTTTCGTAGCTTGGCTGATGCTCTTGCTACAGATCCAAGGGATTTATGTCATACACCATCATATCTTACATATACCAGAAGCCAGTTTTCGTAGCTGGGCTGTGGCTCTTGTTACAGATCCATGGGATATATTTCATAGACCATCATATCTTACATATACCAGAAGCTAGTTTTCGTAGCTGGGCTGTGGTTCTTGCTACAGATTCATGGTATATATGTCATAGACCATCATATCTTACATATACCAGAAGCCAGTTTTCGTAGCTGGGCTGTGGCTCTTACTACATATCCATGGGATATGTGTCATAGACCATCATATCTTACATATACAAAAAGCCAGTTTTTGTAGCTGGGCTGTGGCTCTGGCTACAGAACCATGGGATGTATGTCATATACCATCATATCTTACATATACCAGAAGCCTGTTTTCGTAGCTGGACTGTGGCTCTGGCTACAGATCCATGGGATATATGTCATTGGCAATCATATCTTACATACACCAGAAGCCAGTTTGCATAGCTGGGCTGTGGCTCTTGTTACATATCCTTGGGAAATATGTTATAAAGCATCATATCTTTCATATACCAGAAGCCAGTTTTCGTAGCTGGACTGTGGCTCTTGTTACAGGTCAATAGGATATATGTCATAGACCATACTATCTTACATATACCAGAAGTTAATTTTCGTAGCTGGGCTGTGAATCTTGCTACAGATCCATGGGATTTATGTCATAGACCATCATATCTTACATATACCAGAAACTAGTTTCCATAGCTGGGCTGTGGCTCTTGCTACAGATCCATGTGATTTATGTCATATACCATCAAATACTACTTATACCAGAAGCCAGTTTTTGTAGCTGGGCTGTGGCTCTTATTACAGATCTATGGGATATGTCATAGACCATCATATCTTACATATACCAAAAGCCAATTTTCGTAGCTAGGCTGTGACTCTTATTACAGATCCATGGGATATATGTCATAGACCATCATATCTTACATATACCAGAAGCCAGTTTTCGTTGCTGGGCTGTGGCTCTTGTTACAGATCCATGGGATATATGTCATAAACCATACTATCTTACATATACCAGAAACCAGTTTTCGTAGCTTGGCTGTGGCTCTGATTACAGATCCATGGGATATATGTCATAGACCATCATATCTTATATATACCAGAAGCCAGTTTTCGTAGTTGGGCTGTGGCTCTGGCTACAGATCCATGAGATATATGTCATAGACCATAATATCTTACATATACCAGAAGCTAGTTTTCGTAGCTAGGCTATGGCTCTTGCTGCAGATCCATGGGATTTATGTCATAGACCATCATATCTTACATATACCAGAAGCTAGTTTTCGTAGCTTGCCGGTGGCTCTTATTACAGATCCATGAGATATATGTAATAGACCATCATATCTTACATATACCAAAAGCCAGTTTTCGTAGCTGGGCTGTGGCTCTTGCTACAGATCCATGGGATGTATATAATAGACCATCATATCTTACATATACCGGAAGCAAATTTTCGTAGCTGGGCTGTGGCTCTGGCTACAGATCCATGGGATATATGTCATTGACCTTCATATCTTACATATACGAATGCCAATTTTCGTTGCGGGGCTGCGGCTCTTGTTACAGATTCATTGGATAAATGTCATAGACCATCATATCTTACATATACCAAAAGCCAGTTTTCGTAGCTCGGCTGTGGTTCTTGCTACAGTACCATGTGATATATGTCATAGTCAATCATATATTACGTATAACAGAAGCCAGTTTTCGTAGCTGGGCTGTAGTTCTTGCTACAGATCTATGGGAAATATGTCAAAGACCATCATATCTTACATATACCTTAAGCCAGTTTTCGTAACTTGCCTTTGGCCCTTACTACAGTACCATGTGATATATGTCATAGACCATCATATCTTACATATACCTTAAGCCAGTTTTCGTAACTTGCCTTTGTACCTTACTACAGTACCATGTGATATATGTCATAGACCATCATATCTTACATATATCAGAAGCTAGTTTTCGTAGTTGGACTGTGGCTCTTGCTACAGATATATAAGAAATATGTCATAGACCATCATATCTTACATATACCAGAAGCCAGTTTTCGTAGCTGGACTGTGACTCTTGTTAAAGAACCATGGGAAATATGTCATAGACCATCATATCTAACATATACCAGAAGCCAGTTTTCGTAGCTGGGCTGCGGTTCTTGCTACAGTACCATGTGATATATTTCATAGACCATCATATCTTACATATACCAGAAGCCAATTTTCGTAGCTGGGCTGTGGCTCTTGTTACAGTACCATGGTATGTATGTCATAGACCATCATATCTAACATATACCAGAAGCCAGTTTTCGTAGCTGGACTGTTGCTTTTGTTACAGTACCATGTGATATTTGTGATATACCATCAATAGCATTTTACGTAGCTATAATGTGGCGCTTGCTCTAGTAGCATGTGATATATGTACCATCAGCTCTTACATAAGTGTTGCTGCAAGGGGCGGCGTAGGGGGTCTTACAATTGATTTTAAAATTTTAACTATAAATAACAGGACAACCAATGCAAAAAAGCGAATAGTTGTTTACTCTATAAAATATATTAAGGATCATGAAATTTATTTCCCAAATATGTTTCATTGAATTGTATATATATATATATAGCTTGTTATAACTTGTTTAGTTGAAACTATATGACAAACAGAATGCTAGTAAATATATGGGCAATACATTGTTTATTCAAAAACAATATTATATATTATGTTCATTATTCATAGTATTCCACAAAATATAGCCACACATAAGCTTTATTTTGGATCATATATCATAAAATATGCTGTTGATGAGTTAGGTTTCTATATTTCTTCATATTTCGTAGAATTTTGTCTCATGTAGAGAATCTATATTTCACAATATTTCACATAATTAATTTTGTTATAAAGTTCATAATATTAATACAGTTGCTTAGCTTCATATATCAGAGTCACCCTAGCAATAAGTACAGTAGGTAAATTTCATTACATTTCACATTGCAAAGTCGTGTATTTGTATATGTACAATCAAGAGATATAAAACCGCAACACACGGTTGCTTGGAAATGAAAAATAGGCATAAATGTAGGAGGTACCAATTTATTCAGTTACATATCAAGTGAATAACAAAAAGCATCAACAGACAATAATTATTGTAGGATATGTATACACTCGGGCTAAATATGTTGCTTTTTATATATACCTTGAGTGGAGAAATGTATCTGGACAAAAGCCCCTTAAACAAAACCACCTTGGTCAAACAATTTACACGTGGACAAAAGCCCCTTGATACATTTTAGAAATGTTATTTCTTGAATGTTTTTTTATGATTGAAAAAATGGTAAAATAGTCTGTAATCTGCATGTAACATTAATACAGTAAAATGTATAATATACAATATCTATCTAAATAATCAAGGGGCTTTTGTTCAACTTCTATATCGACCAAGGGGCTTTTGTACGTCTCTTAAAATTGACCAAGGGACTTTTGTCCGTCTCCTAAAATCTGCCAAGGGGCTTTTGCCCAACTGCTTAAAAATACCAAGGGACTTTTGTCCATGATTCATTATTTTAACAAGGGGCTGTTGTCCTACATTAATCTTGAGTGTGTTATATATTTCATCATAAATTTTGTGACTAAAACATCCCTAGATAATAACAATTGCCACATTTCATCAAACTTCACAAATAAATCCACCTGATGACCAATGACACAATCTATCTGCATGAAGGTAGTTAAACGACATACGCATTCTTACACAAATGTCATCTGTTTCTAAGTTATTTGGCTGTTTTTCTCCCCAAAATATTCTATCCATGGGCATAGCAGTTCCATCTGTAAATTTAAACGTCACTGCGGTGTCTTTTGTTCCATCTATCCAATAGTCCCTATCAAAAACTGTAGAATAAAAACAGATATACTCTAGTATCATACATATATCTATTGAATTACCTTTGGTCGGTATATATGTGTCAGTAAACTTTACACATTCAATTGACAGTATGCTATATTAACGATGATTCTACGAGGATTCCATGAATATGAGCCGTGAACATGTAAATAATGTGACATTTCAGTCAGATATATGTATTTCTTATGCATCCGACCAAACAATCGTGCGATTCCACGAAGACTTTTCATCGTAGTCTTGACCACATACGGCTATATACGCTGCAGTCAAATACAGTTCGGAAAAAAAATCTTAGATCCGTTCAAAGTTACAACATGCATGTGTGTTGCACAAGTGGAGCACATGCATCAAACGCATATATATCACTTTCTTCCTACTACTATTTATATATATTTTTTTATATATTCAAATTTATTCGTTTGGCAGAGGCCTTGATATTGTGTCTATGGTTTGTATTGTAGCTAGGAGCGCTCGCCGCAGCAGTCTGGTCTGTACATTTATGTCTGGTTAATCACAAATGATTATCTCCATATATATACCATAAATTGTGAATGAGCATCTGAATAGATCCTAAAATCAGATATTCCGTTGTGAATTTAATTATCTACCTTTATGAAATAAAATGCATATACATTCACTGTATCTTCTTGGTCCAACGGGTTTGTAAATCTGTCGTTTATATAACATAGTCATGAATCCTACTCATATAAAGCTATCAGTTCATGTATGTAAATTGTCCGGCCATTCCAGATGTGTTGCTTGTAAATCCATAGTATATAAGTCATCGTTGACACTAAATTTATACTATTGATATTTTTTTTATATATATTCAAATTTATTGGTTTGGCAGAGGCCTTGATATTGTAACTATGGTTTGCATTGTAGCTAGGCGTGCTCGCCGTAGTCTGGTCTGTACATTTATGTCTGGTTATTCCCAAATAATTATCTCCATATATATATATATATATATAATTTTGGTATTTGTCTTTATTATTATTATATAATATATTAATAGGAAGAAAATGCAACTTTGGTTCACTATTTTGAGCCCGATAGCAAGAATGGCAGTATAATACGGCCCACCAAAGGCAGTCGAAGACTTCTTGCATCGTCAACAGAAGTGTGAAAATATGATTCATGTCATATCCTAACCATGGTCTTGAGATTCTAGTTACAGTCCGTACTGGTTCGTAAACGTCGATCAGCAACCTGAATTAGTCGCATACGCCTTCGTTGTCGAGGTATAAGTTAGAGTACAGCTCGTTCCAAATTAAAATATCAGAAAGTTTGCCTGTTATGAGCAAAACAACTGGTTTTATTTAGATTCATTCTGATGTATTTCTCCGCTAGTAATACGGGATATACCATATATAACCTATCATATGTTAAAATCGTATTAAACCTGATGAAAACATTTCCAACATTAAAGAAACATTAGGCTGAACTAGACGACGATCACGTGACGGCTTAATTTCAGTGTCTGGTGGAAATACCAAAATGGTCTACGAGGACATATTTTGGAGGAAGTTAAAATACTAAAAAAGTACATTTCATTGCGAATGATGTGTTTGGACAAGAAACCAACCCTTCCCCAGCAACTGTAGCTTCTTTTGCTGAACGAGTTTATTTCTAATTTGATTTCTGTCACATTTTCTTATCGTAGCAAGAAGGATTGAATTTCAATAATGGGCCACATAAGGTTGACATTTTGAAAGTTCACAATATTTAATCTCTGAACCGATCTGTATGATTGTGTTCATATAGGAGCAAGAAATTGAATATTTCATAATTAAAGAATGGGATGTACAGGGCCAAGGGAACTTTCACTTTTATAAAAAGAATAATCGGGCAAAGTTTTTTCATTTTCGCATTTATGTTTGCAAAACTCTTGAGATCTAAAGCATTGTCTGACTATAGCATAATCCTACAAAGGAGATTGATGTTTGGACAAATCAGGAGGCTTAAATAAATAAGGGTCTGGTGAGGGGATTCTATTTTGACAAATGCCATAGTAGCAATGTTGGATTTCAAAGCATAACCGCATTTCCCTTTAATAGTAAATTACTATTTGTCAAGTAAGAGGATATGTTTCCATAAGGACGACTCCAAACGCCAAGAAGGGTTTCAATTGTGAAATTTCAAACAAACACACGTACTATGGTAACTATAAGCCTATAGTGCGTTCTCGGGTCTTTTTGGGCCTCTTGATTGTATACTGTTAGAGTTTCATTTGACTTTATTTACATCAAATAATAAGATGATGTTCGAGATCCATTGGGTACTCTCCCGATTGGGTCCGTTAAATAGCAATGTTGGAAAAGTCACTTTTGAGCACGCTGATTGGACAGTTATTTCAACTGAAAGTTTGATGACATCAGAGTTTAGTAAGCGTTCAACTGCTATGAATTGTGAAACAGGCATAGAATTTCCTGCTTTATCATTCGGAAGATACCAGGTTCTGTGATAAACTTGTGATAAAATGGTGTCCAATATCCATTATGTACCTTTACGCAATAATTGAATCATATATTTATAAAAACATAGTTACCATTGCTTGATGTTAAAATATGCTAAGTTGCCTATAATAAGAGTGTATATATAAATGGTATATATATATATAACGAACACAGGCCAAATGTACAAGCCTCAGAGATATTCCACAGATATAGAGATTAAACTTGATTATTCCATGGGATATATCTATAAAAATGAAATAATAACCTTTCTGTTGGTGTAATAGTTTTCTAAAATCAAAGTGCCTCATTAAGTAAAATATCAAAAAGACCCAATCCTGAACCAGCGATATTCAATTTAATCATATTAGTTTTACGTAATCTTATTTCTTTCAAAAAATAAATGAACCACTGTTTTATTTTAATTTAATTAGACATTATTGAATCAGTAATTCATTTTGGATATTATATCATAAATCCATTTATGTTTCATGTTTGATTACACGAAGTCATGTGCCTCATTTAATATTATTCAAAAGTAAAATACTACAAAAGTTTGTGCTAGTGGGCATGAGAAGTGCTGCATATATTATTTCCTCATTTACAGTCTCAATTAAACTTAATATGTTATTTGCTATATTGGTCACGATTTGTTTTGTTCCCATGGATATTTTTATCAAATATTATTCACTATATTATCAAAATGTTTATGAATTATCGGTTAAATAATCAAATTTACAATTTCAACAAAGTCAATCATTTAAAATGATTCAGAGGACACAGTCGTTATCAATAATGAAAAAAAAACGAATATTATAAAACAAAACAAACGTGCTAGCGAGCTAAAAAATAAAACGAAATACTTTCAACAAGAAACGCAGCATTGACAGGATATGGTTAGAATCAATACATATAAAAGTCAAACTTTACTAGAACAATGCAGACACTTAACAAGTGACAATAGGTAATATTGCCTTGTCATTACCAGTAGCAAACCACAATCAATATATAAAACAATCACTTCAAGCACAACCTACACATTCAGAAAGAGAGATAACAAAATCCATCGCCTCGGAACGTTCAGTGTCCCTCATTTAAGGTCAGCATAGGAAACGTATATTCAAACAATACCACTTATTTTATTTTTTCCCCTTTTTCTGTATAAATATGCTTTATTGCCATCTTGATTGTTTATTTGCAAATAATATGTTGTTGGGAAGGGCCGATTTTAATATTAGATAACTTGTGGCCCAACACTTTTGCTACTTCATGTATACGTAAAAGCAATAAAATATGTTTAAAGCAGAAAGAAAGATAACAAAATCCACCGCCTTGGAACGTTCAGTAGTTACATCGCAACTGTGGTTGGCAGTAGCACTCATTATAGCTCTACCACTTCCCCAACCCGGCATCACAACATACGACATGACAAATAAATATAAATAAAAGTAGCCACACAAACCTACATTGAACCTATTGTGTAGCTAATCCTGGCAAATAAATTTTACAGGAATATTACCACTGATGAAGCATCAAGTACTTTTTAGTTTTGGAGTTGCATAGATTACATTAACTTGTGAAAACACTCGTTCAAGGACAAACTTCTGTTCAACATTGTTGTTATTAATATGTTTCTGATTCTGCTAACGGATTTCGAACTTCTCTCAGCTTACCAACGTGTAGAGGAAATAAACTAACTACATTGATAGTTATTGACAAGATGCCCACATATTTTAAAAGAACTTTTTCAAATCCAAATTTGTGAAATATGTGCATCTGTCTTTAATATTCACCAGAGGTTCAAAAAGAATATTCTGTAATGGCCTCAATTTATTTATTGACTTTCCTGACAGAACACCAATTTTCCTAGGTTAGAATGTGACACAATCAAGAATATATTTATATATACATATGTCAAACAGGGGACATGGCATTCGCATGACCACAACGACAAAACACAATTTATACATTTGCTAATCACAAAACAGACTATATAAATCTATATCCTAGTAATTTATTTGTAATAATGCCTCTTTTGTTTTGTTTAAAGTGATTGGTTTAAACTTCGCTGTCGCTGTCTATGTAAATTATTGATTGTTGGTTATGTTGTATACAAATATTCGGATATTTAAACTGACTAATGTCATTTTCATCGTATCTATTACGCGAGTGTTCTGTCCCAGAAAACGCACTCGGTACGGTTGCAGTATAGTATAAATACAGTGTTGTATATGCTAGTATTAATCGAATATAACAGTATATGTCAATACCCGTATTTTATTTTTTAAAAGTATTTACCATAGTTTAAATTTTAATGAATAAAACAACATCGGATACATCAATCACACCTTGGTCTGACTTTCCTATTGTTTTGCGAATTTATTGTCTAAATAACGGGGTTAACGCCAGTGTCAACACATGTACTCTATATTGGCTAGGTTAATTTTCTCAGAAGGTATAGTCTGAGGAGCGCCATCTTACTTTGCGAACTGTCCCACATATGATAGCTGGAACGATCTTGTATCGAATCTACGACCTTAACAGAGAGCGAGAGTACTGTATACTCCTAGACAATAATTTTGTGACGAAAATAGCATAAGGGTGAAAGATAATTATAATTATGAATTTTTCTACTATTTTTATAGATGTTTCATGCTATTTAAACAATAAGTGTGTCAACGGCTTGCTTTTTAGCTAGATGCGCTCGCTGTAGTCTGGTCGGTACATTTATTTATATACAAGTACTTCGTTTTAATCATGTTTAAACATGTTTTAAACTTTATGCGCTTTTTCTGCGGCGTGGACCACTATCAGTCTTTAATATTTCCATACCATTGAACTACATTGTATATTGAAATGTATATGTGTAATAACCTGTACATGTGCGCAGAACGTTTATAATGTAAGGATGCTTTTCCGCTGTGTCGATTTTAACGAGTTTCTCACCGTTGTTTTCACAAAAAGTTTTGGCCTGAGTTTGAGTTACGTCCATATGTACTATTCTAAAGGTGAAGGTCGACGTTGCAGAGACGGCTGTTATGTATTCATTATCTACTTCAGGACAAATGACAGGCGCCCACGTGTTTGGTTCTGTAACTTGACCAATAAAAGATATTACATCGAATAATACAATGGGATTAATTGATATGAAGAAAGTTTCGAACTATTACTGAAGTTCTGTAAAGTACCTGAATATTCGTGCAAATCAAAATAAATAAAATGTACTAAGGAAATATAAAAACACATTGGAAAAATTATTTTTGCAGCATACTGTCCGTTCCTGATGAAGTTGTTTTCATATTTTAATTCACATTTACCAGTTTGTATGCTCAAAATAAGAACTTTTAGACGATGTACATTGTAATAAAGATGCGTTAATTGATATTCATTATATTTAGAGTATATTAACATATTTAAAGTAAGTACCCATCGATGCAGTTGGTTAAGGTGTTGGTTTTCTTGCGTGTACGTTGACTGAAGAATCAAAGTTACGTCATATTGTTTATTTACCGTTTGTTAGTCTTTAGATGTGTGCTATATATAAATTATTGATGATGAAAATGTATTTAGATAATTATTGTCTATTTTCCTTATTGGATGTGAGAAATGAATAAATACACTGAGATAAACATGGATGGCAGAGCAGCTATGATATTATAAGATTTGACAACGGTTTGAGGTCGGATAGAAATAGTTCTCACATAAAAAAGTTAACGCAAGGGACGGACTTTTCTACCACGTCCCCCCCCTCCCCCCGAAATGATTCTTTTCCACGCATTCCAAAAACCAAACATTTAAAACACCAGTTTTGGCATACTGATCTATTGCTTAAAATTTCCTTTCCGATAATTAACATGGGAAATTATTCCTACACAAACCTTAAGCGAGTTTGTTTATTACGATTAAAAAACGTAAATATATCATAGCATAACAGAAATCAGATTTTCAAGAAGACTGGTATATATATATATATATAGGAAGACAAATTCAGTCATGTATTTGTTGATAACGTTACATCCATATAAACCAGCGTCATTCACGTATCATATCAGCGAAATTAAGAAAAGTTGCAAAATGTCTTGTCTGTGCTTTTTAAAAAGAGGAAATATATTGTTTTCGAAAGTAAACTATAATGTATGACTTAATACTCAATGTAATGTTAATGTATGATACATTGCCTATATTCTTATTGTTTTTATAACATATTACAATAATTACCGTTAACACTGACATTATAAAATACACAGGGAATATTTTGCAACTATTTTGTCATGATTTTATACTTCATAGTTAACCTATGTATATTATAGAAGTATTTACGAATTTTGTATATATTTTTTTTCTTGGTTAACCTGATGACATATAGGCCAAATGGGCCCCGGATGCTCTGTACTTTTTTCAATTGTATATATGTATAACATAATGAATGTATGCACATATCACAATTATATACCATATCGTATCTCATAGGCGTGCTAACGAAAAATTAACGTTAATTATGATATTATTTCTGTGTGCTTATACACAGTGCAGTTAATGACAAAACTGTATTTGTCCATCAACATCTAAACGCCCTATTTCAATGTTAATACCAAACCGAATAATGTAACTCAACTTAAAATCTGCATCATCCTAGCCGATAGCACTCACTCAACATTATTTCCCTTTGCTGGATTACCCATTTCTATTTTGTGCACACATACAGAAATGCTAGCTTCAAGAACTGAGATATTCATGCAAAATCCCACAGATCGTCTTCTTGCAAAAAATGACCTTTAATGTTCAATATCTCTAAATATTCAAATACTGCCGGTGGTAATTCCATTCATTTATTTATTATAGCAACAAAGAACAATACAAAATATAAGGATAATCAACATGGGTTTATAACTTTTAACTTGTGAAGGCTCCCCTTTTTTAAACAAGCAAAACAGACAAATGCATTTTTCTATGCATTATGAAATATGCCGGGTTCACACAAGGGCTTTGAAATTCACACGCAAAACACGAGTATGTATTGTATCCGGTCCAATAGCCTTTCATGTAGGCAATAATCGTAACATTTCATGAACTTAATAACGTTAATAATAAAGAGTTTTGTATCATAAGGTTCGATGTTTTTTTAAGAATTCTTGTTTGTTTTCATGTAATAAGTTACACTATTGGAAAATGTCGTTCAAAATATGTTTGATCTTTCGATATTGTCTGTAATTAGTGAGTCAGTTTTGATCACAGAAGGTGCTCGTTTTTTTATTAGACTTGTCTAGATTTGAAGTTTTATATTGATATCGTTGTTAATTAACGGGGAAATTGATATTGATTGAACGCAACGATACCGTAAATACATGTTTTTGTTGCTATTTTCGTCATTAAAGATAATTCCCTCAAATTAAACTTGGAATGACTTGGAATGACTTACTGACTCAGGTATGTTAATTCACTGTATACGAGACGATTTACCAGTTACTAGCTAAATGAAGCTTGGTTTATATTCAGTATATATGTTTAGAAAATGATTTTCAACTCAATGTAAAAATTTACTTGTTTTCCTGTAGAAAGTGCTACCCGACACGTTCTGTGCAGACTGGATTGCGTTTGTTGTAAACGAACGGCATTTTTTTGTCGAGTTAATGTACTGGAATCCTTCGCAGTTTGTGTCGGTAGAACAAACTGCGCTGCAGTGAAGCAAACTTCTGACTGATGTTTCTGGAGTTATATCCGTCGGGATCCGGTCTGAGAATGCCGCACACTTCTCAAAACTGCCCATAATTGCATTGTTTCCTGGAAATAATAAATACGGAGCAATAAGTATGCTTCTAACAAAGACGGTTATTGTGTGGCCTTACAATGATAGGCATATTTGGACCTAACAAGATGAGTGTTGTTTACCTCCCCCACCTCACCAGTTATACTATGCTATGTCATTGACATGGGCTTAAACTGCTTATCCGAGTACAGGCCTATACCCAAGAAGAAAGAGTGTGTAACGTAACCTGTTGGGAAGTGATGTAAAATGAATTAGTGATTTAAACAACAGAGATGGTTATGATGCCACAAATTGAATTTACCATTTTTAATCATGGATGACTAAAGACAATCTAAAGAATGATTTACACTGTTTATTGTTAATTGTTTACTAGTTTATTTCGTTTTCTTTCATATGACAATTTAGACTATTTGTTAAGAAAAAAGAGCCTTGTTTACCAGAATCATGTTAGTTTTCTTTCATATGACAATTTAGACTATTTGTTAAGGAAAAAGAGCCTTGTTTACCAGAATCAAGTTAGTTTTCTTTCATATGACAATTTAGACTATTTGTTAAGGAAAAAGAGCCTTGTTTACCAGAATCTGTTAGTTTTCTTTCATATGACAATTTAGACTATTTGTAAAGGAAAAAGAGCCTTGTTTACCAGAATCAAGTTAGTTTTCTTTTTAACAGAATATGCTTGATATGATCAATGACCATTTATTGCCTTATGGATATTTATTTAACAATGACAAAATAATGTATTGAAAAGAAATTTCCTAACTTGTCCTGCGCACCAAGGTTAAAATAATATATTATCCCGCATGTAATTATTATGCATATTTGACGTATCAAATGAGTCACATGATTTCAATTTGATTTCGATTTAATTCACAATATACTTATATACTTGTCGTCTTTATTGAATTGACTTTCGCTTAGAAAAATTCCGTATGTTAGATAAACATTGTAGAATAAGCAAACACTTATCATAGTGTACTTTCAGAAGAATTCTGGTAACATTTGTTAGTTTCGCACTACAGAGATAAAATACAATTACGGTCAATAATGAACAAGATGACCAGAGGACGCTCTACTGACTCATAATGGCCGTAGCACTTTTTTGAAATTCCACAATATTTTATTTTTAATTTCAATCACTGAAAAGTGATCCATTTAATCACCCCTTAATAGGTCTGTGAGGGTCGGGGTGGGCCATCCCTCAACAAACTGTACAAATATATATATCAGTCAAGTTGTAACATACATTCATATATATACACTGAAAAGAAAAAGAAAGCATACATTTTGGTTTTTAAAATTATTTCATTATTGACTAAGTTTATTCATGTGATGGAAAAATGAACTGATTTTTTCTATTGTTTTGCTTTGAAATGGATTAAATGTTTGTTTTTTTATTCAACAGTATGGTGAAATATAAATTTACAAAATTTATATGCAATACATTTATTGTTCCTTGACCTGTCGACGTTTATAGGTATGTATACTTTCTTTTTGCTTTCACCGAATACACATATATATACATTAATCTTAAAGGGACACACCAGTCTCAACAAATTATAGACTGTTGCTCGAGCTAAAACAAAAATCAAACAGAAAAAAATAATAATTTGACACAGCAGATGATAGTGTAAGAAAATTATGTTGTCGAATGACTTCAGGAGATTTTTCTCTCTTAAGTCTACAGCGGTTGGCTTGGTGTAGGACCTTACTTTATATTAAATATGTATTTTAATGTATCCTTTTTTACAGAAAATATATAGTGGCAATAATTACATGAATTTATTATATTTGGGTTGTTTTTGTGTGTTTATATTTATTAGAGGTATCTTTCATTGGAATGGTTTATAAACACATTTTTTTGTGTGTTAATTGATGCTGTTTATTGAAAGCCAGGAGAAGACATTAAAAAAATATCAAAGATAGCTCGGTTCATTTTATATTTTTCTAGTAAAATTTAACTATATTTGAGAATAAGAAAACACAAAAGAATCACCTATTTCTTAAATTTTATAAAACATGTGTTTTCAGTTATTGGATTGGTTGAATATTAGTGTAATATATTTCTCATTTGCATATATTTTATGAAAAATTAAGCAGATTCACATACAAACTAAAATATTATGTCAATTAAATATATAAATATACAGAAAGAATAAGTAACAAACTTATATGTGAATTCAAAAGAGACAGGTGTTTAGTGTAAGGATTTTTTTGTTGTTGATTTTTAAAACTCAAATATTAAAAAATAATAAATGAAACAACAATTGTTTTGAAAGAAACATTATAAAGAGTGTACATGTGTAAACACTATTCCAAGCAGGTATTTATAGTTTAACAGAGTTCCTTATAATTATAATGGTTCAAAAATAGGAATATTGTTTTTCATTTTTTGACAGTATATGAAGTGTTAAGCAGTATATAGCAGCCTATTTAAAAGAGTTTCGAATTTCATACTGTTAAAGATTATGTCTGAAGATGACCAGTCTGTATTTATTGTATTGCACTTTTCATTCAGATATAAATTCCACAATATTTACCTTCTTATTTACGGACGACGCGCCCTCGCATAAGCACTTGTGGCCATTGGCCAGCAGAACTAAAAATCAAAACTCATAATGATTTTATTATGAAAACTAAATCCGAGTTACAGTTCAGATACTTAAAATGTTTATGCAACGTATGAATTGGCAGTTGTATTGTTACTCTTTCGAATTTTTTGCTGTTGATTGACATCAAATATGAGCTTGAATGCATACTCAGGTTGAAATGTTTTATGCAAATAAATTACACTATCTGCAGCTTTAATGATGTAAACGTCGCAAAACGTCCGTAATAAATATTTTAAAATAATTCAAATATTTACTTGATTTTGAAAATTACAGATGTTGTAAATAACATTATTTGCACGCATTATATGCAACCATCTCTTACATTCAGCGCAAAAAAGTCGCACTAGCCCCTGAAGTATGACAAATAACCATGTGATAATTAATTACGAAGTATGATAAATTACCATGTGATAATTAATTACGAAGTATGATAAATTACCATGTGATAATTAATTACGAAGTATGATAAATTACCATGTGATAATTAAAAACAATGTATGACAAATTACCATGTGATACTTAATTACGAAGTATGCCAAAATAAACATGTAATAATTAATTACGATGTATGACAAATTACCATGTGATAATTAAAAATAATGTATGACAAATAATCATTTGATAAATTATTATGAAGTATGACAAATAACCATGTTGTAATTAAAAACGAAGTATGACAAATAATTCTGTGATAATAACGAAGTATCACAAATAACCATGTGATAATTATTAACGCCGTATGACAAATAACCATGTGATAATTATTTATGATGTATGACAAATTACCATGTGATATTTAATAACGAAGTATGACAAATTGCCATGTGATAATTACGAAGTATCAAAAATAACCATATGATAACTATTAACGACGTATGACAAATAACAATGTGATAATTAATTATGATATATGACAAATAACCATGTGATATTTAATTACGAAGTATGACCAATTACCATTTGATAATTAACCACGATGTATCACAAATTATCATGTGATAATTAATTACGATGTATGACAAATTACCATGTGATAATTAGTTACAAAGTATGACAAATTACTGTGTGATAATTAATTACGAAGTATGACAAAGTATCATGTGATAATTAATTACGAAGTATGACAAATTACCATGTGATAATTAATTGATTAAGAAGTATGAGAAATTACCATGGAATAATTAATTGATTACGAAATATGACAAATTACCATGTGATGATTAATTGATTATCTTGGTAGGACTGGAATTTGGACATTTTTCTATTATCTTCAAAATGGGAACATTATACTCCCAAATCAATTTGACGACAAATGACTTGTTTTCAAATGTAGCGAGGATAGCCATACGAGTATTTTATTTACGCAACAAACGTACCTCCTTGAACCCTTACTTGGTGGTAGTGTGATTATTTACATACATACTGAAATACATATACTGATAATTCTTGAGCAAACACACGCCGATAAACACTGTTGACGGGGTGGTAGTGTATATCTGGGGAAACTATATTATGTTATACCTATCATCAATCGTGTAAAATAGTTTTATAAAAATCAATAATAAATTAGCACAAATTTAAGTTCTTTTTTTTTATCACAGTAACATCTATTTTAAATTTCTAGTTTTTAAAAAATAATATTTGAATAAAAAACAAATTAGATTCTCTTCGGAAAGAATTATAATTCTACCTTTATCTTTTTAAATATTTTAAGTATTAAAAAATGATTATCTTTTTTTCCACATAAAATGAGAAAAAGGGCAATTTAACCATTTATTTTTATAATTGTTTTATGTAAAAAATAACTAAATTAGATAACAATATATATTTTGAAAAAAAATAACAACAATAATCTAAGTACAAAATTACTATAATGATATAACACTGAATTTTAGACCATGACGAGAGCGCCTCCCCGTGGTGGGGTCTGGATGGATATGGATATACCTATAAAACATTTCTTAAGACAAGTGACTTAGTTGTGACTTAATTATTTGTTGTGCTTAATAAACCATACACCAACGAAAGTATACACAACACAATGGTGTAATCCATACGTCAGGCTGGCGTAACAATCAATTAAACATTGTTGAACATTGGCATACTTTATAAAATTAACATTCTTAATAATATCCAACTTTAATTTCATCATATTATCAATTATAACAATTATTTTAAGCTTCGTTTCGGCAATGAAAACTTCCGATACCGATACGCACCGATAAATTTGAGCATATTCGCTATCATCAATAATATTAATGCAATCTTTTGACGGGTTAGAATATAGCGAACAGCGGTCACTAAATATGTCTGATGAAATTATATTTCGGTTTTCTTTCAATACAAGTTCATACAAACACATAAATTCAAAATAGCTATGTAGCTATGTTTTTCTAATCCATGCTCAATTTTAACATTTAAGTTGCAGTTAAATAGCATAGGCTATGTAAAAAGAATCAAATAATTCAAACGGATGATGGGAAGGTTTAAGGGAATGCAGAACAAAACATATAAAACACTTCCACTTCCATACTAATATAAGATTTATTCATTTAAGTAACTATATCAATGTTACATGTAATTATATCAAAACTAAGATATATGTCAAATGTTTATTTAAGATATTGATTTATTACTCGATTTTTTTTTTTAAATTTGACGAGTAAACCAAAGGCCATGACATAAATGCAAATATGATTTTATATTGATTAAATATAAGTATCCAAATACCATTTCTTTAATGATATTGATTAAAATCAAACATAGAGCCTATTCGGAATTATAGATCTGAAAAAGAGCAATCGGGTTTTAAGAATAAACTTTCAAAGCATGTACATTATCTAAATAACATGTTTAACAGTCGTATTCGAATATTTTGATTTATTGTTACTTCATTTTTATTTTTGGAAAAACAATTACTTTCTTTGGCAGAACGATATTTGAGTCCATGTTAAAAATATATTTCGATATATTTCTTTATAGACTCAGTATTAAGCAAGAACACCAGTGACTCAACGCGTGGCAATGGTGGGGCATATAGGTTTCCATGATTATTGATAGACCACGTACATGTGGTATAATGAATGATTTAAAGTTTTGTAAATAAATAAAGGTAAAGACAAGTTAATATGTACCATAATTACAACTGATCTATATAAATATGTAATTATGTGTATTTAACATGTAATAAAGTCACTGGAATAACTAAATGAATATATATATTATTCTTTCAGTTATTCCGTGACTTAATTACATGTTTGTAATATTCTGTGGTCATTCCGGTCCCTCGGTAAACTCGTCGCACCTTACGTATTTTCCTAAAGGATTGTAAATGTATAAGTAGTAGCATAATGAATTGTCAATTTTACAGCTCTTCATTTCTAGGACAATTAAGTTCTTTGTTTTTAAGGTCTTTATCATGAATTAATTCTTTGCTAGCAATTTTAATAAAATTGTTTTAAGAAAATGTGTTAAAACGCTGTTGTATTAATTTGTTATTGTGAACAAGGTTAACAAAAAATTAAGGGGTATTTGATTCGGATACTTTCTGGAAGTTGTTATTTTTTTCTTCTTAAATGTAGAAATATAAAACGTTTGTGAAATCTTATTCTTCTTATTAAATGAGCAATTATAAGCAATTTCAGAAAAGCTATGTCGATATTTTTATTTTAAAAATACTGTTTAATTGTGTTTCACAGTTTTTGAATAACAAATAATCATTATTAATTTTTTTAATTGTTAAGCAACAATGAAAATATATATCATTGATGTAAAATCACATACTTGAATGAAGGAGGCCATCAAATTTAACAACACGAAAATATACATTTTGAATATTTGCCATATTGGTCCAGTTTTTAACAGCAACGTTATCTCCAGAGGCGGATGCGTGTTTAAAATGTTTATCTACTTACATCACTTCAGCCGCACTTATAAAATCGATCGTTCAAGGTATACGAGTCTGGGTTTTGTGTTCATTTATCGATATCAAATATATCGTTACGATGTTTAAATGTGTTATTGCAGTTTTACAATGTTTGACTGTTAAGATTGACTGTTAGTTGGTCTATTACCCAAACACATATATTTTGTGTCAATGTCACAGATGATGTAACATAACAGAACGGAATATATATTTTATTAAGATTGTTAAAAGGTATATCATCATCAATAACACAATATACAATCAATATAAACGTATAGTCACTTAACAGCAACAATACTATTGTAAGTAGTCTATATTTCAGATTATGGAACCAATATTGATAATGGTTACTAAATGAATTAGGATGTGAACACTATACTTAATTAGTTATAAACTGTTACTCTTATTTCTAATGCATCTCTTGTATATCTTGGAATGTTACTGTTAAAGCTATACGTGAATCGAAGTTTCTAAGTAAGCCCACTCATATTGAAAGAGGGGGTAACTATGATGAGCGAAGAGCAAGGAGTATTAAGAGTTACTGTCCTTGGATAATTATATGGTGAGAACTGTTATTCATTTATCACACAATTATGTTTGACAATATTAAAATATATGATAATTGATAAATGTCAGTACCGCCAATTCATCAACTAATGATTCTTTAACATAACTGTCGATTTGATTTTAAGAAAAAATATGTAATAATTACTTAAATTTTGATATTTATGATTTGCATATAAGAGCGCATGGTAAATTGCATGCTAGAAAGAAGAGTTATTATAAATTTTCAATATATTTTATTTTACACTGCATTATTATTATGTTCAAACATTGGTTCAGTATTTAATAAACTAATGTTATAAAATTTATATAAATAATAAAAGTTTATTTATATGTTCACTTTACCAACAATAATCAGGTAAACTATAACAGATTATGAATAAAGTCATCAATATCGGGGTTTGTATTGTAATCAAACGCAATAATGTTTGTTTAATCGGATAATTGAAGGAGAATTGCACGTTAACTACAATTTATATAACGTTGGTCAGCATTAATGAAATATAATTGATAATGTCTTTAAACGAATATGATATATGTTGATCTCGTTTTGTGTTACTTTATTTGGATAAATTTACTACCTGTACAATATTAAATTGTAATGATGCTATTGTATTATTTTTATAAAACATTGTTCTTTATTTGCCTTTATGCCGAGAGTAAGCAATCCAAGATGTGGTAGAGGGCGTGGAAGAGGTCGACGTCCACTGGCAGTTCAGGGGTGACCACCAACCACCAATAGATCAATCTTCACCACCGGTATCTGACCGCTGATGCCAGACCAACTACCGCTTGTGCCGAGCCAACTGATAGTTCCGGCTCAGTAACATCACGACCTGCAAATTACCTGGGGCCACCACATCCCCCATGGACCATTTTACCCACAGGACATTGCTCAGGATGCACAAGAGTATGCTCCAATATACAACCAGATATGGCACAGGCTGTACCACTTCAGCATGTTTACCAGAATCCAATGTACCTAACAATGCAGCCTCAGGTTGATATCATGCAGAGACGATTAGTTAATAATCAAGACCAAGGTTCCAGCACAGCCAAACACAATACAGGCAGAGGTCCTCTGCTTCACAAAGATTTGTGGGCACTAGGCCACACACCAATCAAAATTGATAAGTTAAAATAATGGTTGGATAGGTATGATAACAAATATGATGCTTCATTTATGCTGGAAGGTTTAAGCTCAGGTTTTAGTCTTCAGTATTAGGGTCCACATATCCCTATATATCTAAAAAATAAAATTGTTGCAATGCACTTAGAAATTTTAAAATGAAACTTGAACAAGAAGTTGAATTGGGCAGGATTTTAGAACCGTTTAATAAGATGCCTATTTCAAATTTAGGAATAAACCCAGTCGGTTTAATATGGAATTAATTCGGGAAATCTGCTTGTTGGCAAATAAGATCTGTCTTTAGTTTATGCCCCATGTATCCAAGGGATTTTGATTTAATGGACATAAGTTTTTTTTTGGTTAAAAAATGTTAACACAAGGAGTATCCATATCTCGTTCAATATTTGAAAGATTTTCAACATTTGTACAATGGGCATTATCTGAAGAAGCACATTCAAACAGTTTAGATCACAATCTAGACGAATTTTTCTTCGCCGGAAAAAATGATAGCGTTGATTGTCAGTTTCTAATGGACACTTTTGAATATGTATGCAATGACATTGGTATTCCGATTAATGATGAAAAATCAGAAGGTCTAACTACAAAAATGCAATATTTTTGTCTTGAAATTGATACTGTAGAGAATTCTAAGTGATAAAGTGGAAAAAGCAAGAATATTAAGTTAAGAATATTACAGTCAATCGTTGGTTTATATTTAATTTCTTTTCCGAAGCCATTCCTTCTTGAAGATCATTTAACTGTCGTTTTTACGAAGCTATGGCACATGTAAAACATAATCACCATTATATTAGAATCACAGAGGGTATAAAAGAAGACATAAAAGTTTGGTTGAATAAGATGATTTTAATGGTGTCAGTATTATCAGTGACCTATATTGGGTATCAGATGATGATATTGAGTTATTTACCGATGCAGCAGACTCTCCTCAGCTAGGCTGTGGTGCTTATTTTCAGGGTAATTTGATATTTTTTAAATGGCCCGGGTACTGGAGTGATGAAGTATTTAGGGATATTACTTACTTAGAATTAATACCAGTCGTGCAGGCTTTCAATAGATGGTGTTATCGCCTTGAAGGTAAAAAGGTGACAATACGGTCAGACAACTTATCAATAGTTGAAATTATCAATAAAATGTCATCGCGTAATAAACGAGTCATGTCCTTAATTCGTTTGTCAATTTTTATTCTACTAGCGCATAATATTAGAGCTATTCATATTCATGGTTATCACATTTGTGATGCTAAAACCCGTTTTCAGTGGACACTTTGGGAGTTACTTCCCGATTGGGCATCCATAACCCCAACAGCAGTTCCGGACTCATTTCGTCGCCTTTTGAACTTGAAATAAACAGATTGGTTGATGCTTCTATGGCAAAAACACACAGAAAACGTATCAAGCGGGAAAAGCTTCATTTGAAAACTTTAGATTAAGCATGTCAAAGAATAACACATGGCCTCTTCCATTGTGGCATATTATTAGATATATATTGCCTTTTTATCATAAAATGATTATGCATATCAAACTGTTAGTTGCCATGTTGCTTCTATAAGCTTCTTTAATAAGATTAACAGCTTTGAAGATAAAACGCAATCCGTTATCTTCAACGAATATTACACGGCATAAACAGACGTCAAAAAAGAAAAGATAATAGAATGCCAATCACCATTACTCTTTTAACAACATTTTTGCCGAACTTAATTAATGTCTGTACATCAAAATATGAAGCAGATTTGTTTTCCATGGCATACACATTGTTTTTTTTCTGCTCTTTTAAGAGTTAGTGAAATAACTCTATCAGATAAATTCTCTGCAGATGGAGTTTTGCAATTTAACGATATTGTTGATAATAAGAATTATATCACTGTTTTCTTTCGAAATTCAAAAGATGACCAATTGGATGAGATTGCAATAATAACCATTCAGTTTTCTAATCTTAACTCATTTTTAAAGCATGCCCTTGATATATATTTGATATGTAGAATGAAAGGCGTAGGCCAATTTCTCTGTCAATACAATGGATTACCGGTTACAGTTTATCAGATTAATAGAGATTTGATAGAATATTTTGAATTTATGTAGTTGTAATTGATATGCAGTCAAATGTAATCAAAACTTAATTATTATTTCCGATTGTTCGGAATATGTAATGAATTATTTCCGATTGTCCGGAATATGTATGGATTTATTTCTGATTGTCCGGAGGATATATATATATATGTTTGACATGCACTAATTACCCTATAAGGTCACGCAGTCAAATACTTTTTATTATTTCCGTGTGTCCGGAATATGTGTACGGTAATAACTTCCGACTGTCCGGAATGTACTTCATATTTAAAGAATTACCGATTGTCCGGAATTTCTATATGATAGTCATTGCCGAGTGTCCAGAATACAATACTTATTTCCAATTGTCCGGAATGTATTATAATTGTTGGAAGATGTCCGATTGTCTAAAGAAATTACATTATGACTGCTGTCAGAATATCAGATTATTTTATTAGATTGTCCGGTATATAATTTTTTATATGTATACACTTGGATACATTCATGAATATTTAATATAAATAATCAGCCATGTCCAGTTTCTGCCAAACAAATTAGGAAATATATTGATAAAAGTTTATTTTTTTTATTTTAATTCCCTCTTTTCATAATAATATGATTCTATCATGTGAATTGAGTAACTCTAAAAACTTTTACATCTATATTTTTGATAGTAATATTTTTTCAAATATTGTGAAAACAGATTTATACACAAGAAGTAAAGCTCATCTTCTGTATCTCTTGAATTGCAATATAAACAGTACCTGTCTATTTTTCTATCATACCGTACAGTTGGTATTTTAAGAGGATGAACCGATAGTCTTGATCTAGTGTATTAATTATATAATCTAAGATAACAGGGTAATGTATCGAGATATTCCTCATTCTTGAACTGAATTTTGACAAGTTTATAATTTTTGAGAACTGATATTTTATCTACTAAACCAAACCATTGTTGAATGTAATTGTCGCTAATAATGAGAAGCCTTTGGGATTCACCAAACGATTATAATTAAATGTGTAAGTGAATCCAAACTCATTCAACATGTTTTTTTGTTTTATATAATTTACCAAGTATCTACATTCATGTAATCTTTGTTCATATATATTTTTTATCAATGTATTATCAGTACTAATAACTTTGCTCAAATAACTTATGATCCTAACTAAATAGCAAGACATTATTTCCGATCTCGAGGTACAGCCCGGAATGAACTACCACTGCGTCATTACCTACCATGTAAACCTGTCAGTCCAGCGTCAAAAGAAACCAGATCGTTTTGTTTTTCAATACAAGAAGGGAGATATTGTCGGTGTGAAATCAGACATGAGAAACTGTAAATGACGATTGGAACTGATTCAAAAACACCCTGACGCAATCATTGGAAAAGCACATCCCTCGGAAGAAGCTTACATCGCGTTGGAGCCTGCCCTGGTTAACCTAGAATAAAAACGCTGATGCCAGCAGAAAAAATGGCCTTGAAGTTGGGGAACCAGAACATGAACAGTCACGATTTGAAGAGATACCTTAAGCTTAGAAAGCTTGTGAAGGACTCCATTGAAACAGCCTACAGTGATTACTTCGATAACATCTTGAATACAAGCGTTACAGAAATCAGAAAAAGTTCTACTCATACATTAAACAGAAAAAATCTGGCCAAAGTAATATACCAGTTTTGAAAAGGGATAACTTTATACTAAGTGCACCAAAAGAAAAGGCTGATGCTCTGAATGACCAAAACACCTCAGAATTCACAAGAGAACCAGATGACCAACTACCATAGCTAGATGGTCCTCCATTTTCCACGATGCCTGACATCAATTTCACTACTTCAGGCATTAAGAAGCTACTATCTGAACTGAACCCCTCAAAGGGTGCCGGTCCAGACCTTCTTCCAACTTGTATGCTGAAAATGAACTTGTATGAAGAAATTGCCCCAATACTATCGGTCATCTTTCAACAATCATGCGACACTGGACAAGTACCATCAGACTGGCAAGATGCAAAAGTTACTGCAGTATACAAGAAAGGTGATAAGACCAACCCAGCAAACTACCGTCCTGTCTCATTAACATGCATTCTATGTAAAACAATAGAATATATATATTTTGTCAAATAATGAACCACCTAGAAGATAAGAACATTTTAGTACACACAACATGGATTCAGACGAAACTACTTATGCGAGACGCAATTACTTGATACAGTTGACCTATCACGAAGACTTGATCAGAGGCAGACCACCGAGTTGATGATACTTGACTCCAGCCAGGCTTTTGACACCGTGCCCAACAGAAGACTACTTCATACGATACGACACTACGGAATCGCTGGACGAACCAACAAGTCGATTGAGTAGTTGCTATGTAATCGTCAGCAGAGGGTTATACTTGATGGCTGCACTTCCTTCAACTCTCCAGTCATCTCCGGTGTTCCCTAAGGTACAGTGTTGTGGCCTTTGATGTTTCTGCTCTACGTATCGCCCTTGACCAGTATCGAACTGTTTGCCGATGACTGCCTCATTTATCGTACAATCAACAGCGTCGCCGACCAATTACAACTTCAGCGGGACCTCGATACTTATAAAATGGTCACTTACATGATTGATGAAATTTAACACAACTAAATGCCATCTACTGATAATCATCAGAAAACGAACTTTTATCGATACTCCATATAACATAAAAAAACAATGCACTACTGCGAGCACAGCACTATCCTTACCTTGGATTGGAACTCACTTCAGATATAACTTGGAAACAACACATAAGTACTATCACTAACACAGCTAAAAGATCCTCAACCTTCTAAGAAGACATGTATACAACTGTATTCAAGAAGTTAAGAAAAAATCATTTACATCTCTAGTCGTCCGACCACATCTCGAATATTCATCATCTGTCTGGGATCCCTACTACAAACAGGACATTTCAGCACTAATAAAAGTTAAGCACCGTGGAGCACGCTTTGTTACATGCAATTATTCGTATCGAGAAAGTGTAACAACCATGCTTGACACATTGAATTATCCACCATTGAAGCACAGACGAACAAACAAGAGACTAATCATATATAATCAATTAACGATGAATCTCCTGTAAACATCCCTGACAACGTTTTCACTTCAATCCGCCATGATACCAGATCTCACAGCCAATCATATATCGAACTCAGGGCAAACTACGAGCAGTACAAGAACAGTTTCCTGCCTCGAACTATTAGAGACTGGAATGCCCTTCCCGTGAACCTGGTGCTGTCACATCTGCATATGAATTAGGTTTTCATCAGCAGAAATACACAGCCCAGACATACAGAGATTTTATCGTTTTTAAATGTAAATATGTCTAGTACATTTAACCTTTTTGATGTTGTCACTTGCCCGCCATGCATCAGCCTTGTGCAGTATCGAAGTAGAAGTACATGGAAATTTGGAATACATGACGACTATTTATTTTACTACGTACAGTTTACACACGTCATACATGGATATTTTGAATACATGACACTTTGTTATCAGGAGTGGTCCAATAGCGGATTGCACCAGTAATGGGTATTCAAATGCAGATAATACTATATATTTCTATATCAGATGAGTTCCAATAACGGATTGGACCAGTAAATTGGTTTAGCAATGCATATTCTTCTAATTATTTCTATTTTAGATAAGGTCAAATGGCGAATTGCACCAGTAAATGAATCTCACAATGCAGAAAGTACTGCATTTTTGTATAGAAGGTATGGTCCAATGGCGGATTGCACCAGTAAATGGACCTAAAAATGCAGAAAATACTGTATCTTTTTATATCAGGTAGGGTCCAATGGCGGATTGCACCAGTAAATTGATCTAACAATGCAGAAATATAGAACGATACTGTACTTTCTGCATTGTGAGATTCATTTACTGGTCCATTGGACCTCACCTGACTGACGCGTCTGAGTATCAATCCAGGGGTCGTGAGTTCCATGATGATTGATATACAACATTGTGTTTCATTATAATTCGTCTCTTACCACTGATTCAAGGGGGAAAGTTATTAGTTACTTGTGGAGACGGTCGTGCTCGAGTACAGGTTAATCCCAGGAAACAGTGGTTAGGTTAACTGATGGTCTGTTAGCTCCCGATGGCATAAAATGACGCTTAATATTCAATCAATCAATCAATCAATCAATCAATCAATCAATCACTTGACTGGGTCAATTAGCCATTGGACCTCTGGTTCACCTGATATAGAAAGAATGGTTAGTTAAACTGATCGTCTGTAAGCCATCGATTGCATTTAAATGACGTTAAATATTCAATCAATCAATATATTTCAGAAAACTTTGCATTCCGTCATGTCATCCCATGTTACTATGGTTTCCAACGGGTACCAACGTGGAGGTCTGACTTAGCGACTTTTTACAAGCCATTTTTAAATAATTATAGGCCCTTTATTCAGTAGGGGAAGATATACATAATAAAAATATGTCCTCATATTAATGAGAATAAACACATTCCCATCAAGTTTATATATATATAGATTTATATTTATATGTTTGTTGATGTTATACATGCATGGTAAGAAATATTCAATGCACATACGACGTGTACGTGAACTATAAAAAGGGTATCAGTGCTCAAAGACCTATTCACTCTAGGAGAGATATATAAACAGATAAAATAAACACATTTCTACCATTTGAATCAAAGTTTTATTGGCTTTGAACACTGAACATTTTGTTGTTGTTTTTACATCAAATTCTCGCAGCGCACCGTATGCTTCTTGAACGGTACGGAATTGTGGGAAGGTTATCATGATACCATGCCTTAGTCAACTGTTTATCTGCACTTTATGTTAATTTTAAAATGTTTTAGTTAGATAATTAACTGATTTATCCTCTGGTTTAAATTTTACTCTGTATTCTTATTATTAACCTGAGATAGTATAATTTTTACTTAATTACAAATTTAGTGTGTGTGTGTGTGTGTGTGTGTGTGTGCGTGCGTGCGTGCGTGTGTTTGGCAGAACTACACTACATGTTTGACAGTGCGGTTTAGTGTGTAGAACGAACCCAACTCTCCCAATTAGGTCTGTTCCATAGCATTGAGTTTGAGCACGTTGATTGGTCAGTGGCTTCTGGGTAAAAGTTTTAATGACGTAACAGTAAGCTTAAGCGTTCAATGGCTATATGTACGAATAGTGCGACAGACATGGAAATCAACTGCCTTTTTGAATGGGGGTTAATATACTTGATTAATGTGATATCAGGTTCGAGAATTGTCCACTGACTTTAAATGTGACTCACGTAGTCCTCAATTAGATATGAATAATAATGTTCATGCGTGGGAATCACGTGATTTTTATCCACCTTCATGTAAAATATTAACTGCTTGTTCTTGAGAAAAATATAGAACTAAGAAAACACAAACACATAACCACCGTCTGGTTGTTAATATATCTATTATCAATCTATTTATGTTTTTATTTACTCTCGCGCTTTGAACTTGTCATTTCGGCAGGGATTTATTTATTTAACCTGCAATACATGTAAGAGGGTCGGGTTGGGGCGGGCCATAAAACACCTTGTAATGTTTACATATTATATAATATTATATGAAAGTAATTGAAATATGAAACAAATGACAAGATGTTTTTCTCTCTCCTTTTCTCTCTAACAGTCTGCAGGGATATGTTCTATTTTATCTAAAATACCGGCTGCCTACTGGAGTATTGTTTCATCACTAAAAATCACGCGATTTCCTTATTTCCTCTCGTGATCCTACACCGTGCCCATGCAATGCACTATTATAAGTTGACAGTTACTTACTAGATAAGCCGATAGTATTATTTACCGAAAATGATATTAATCAAAAGGTCTACATTTAATACAACATTTTACCGAGAGATCAAAGTCAGTTGTCTCGAGATCACTAAACTTTTACCGGTGAGGTTATTGGGATGAACAATAATTTAAGATTGCCATTGTTCTGTTTAGTTCGTTAAGATTCATATATATTTACTTCTGCCAACAACACTAAATTTTATATTACACATAATATGTTCAAAATAGCCGTTAACTCATTAATCACACTAACCCAACAATGTAGATAACGCATATAACGAGCATACTGAGCAGAGTACAAATAAATGTTACCTACTCTTGAAATCCTGTTAAACGACCTTTTGAAAGCCACAAGACGCAGGTGTTCGATCCTCCGCTATGGTTATGCTTGTAAAGTGATGTCCTTAAGCAAGACAGTGTAACCGCATATACTTAGTACTGTTTCTACCCAGGAAGTACTCGAGCATCGTTTGTTTAAGTTGTAACAGCGTGTTTCACAATCGATGTAAAATAAATCAGTTATACTGGAAATAATATCAATACCAACGCAACATACCAAGACGAAATAACCAGAGAGTATGTAAATATGACAAACTTCTTTTTTTACGTAGAATTTAAAAAAAGATTGATAAATATAGTTTATGACATGTACTTCTGCGTAATAAAACCATTTGGTGTATAGATATATAGTTAGTTATAGCTAGAATTAAACTGTCGCAACAACTGATACATTAAAAGATGAGGTAAAGGGGTTTACCTGTGTTTATAATTTATATATACATATTACTTGCAAGGGTCTTGATAATCAGATGTTAAAACTTCCAAGAAAACTATGCAGAGCTATAAGTTTTGTAAACGTTGTGTTTGTTTGTTTGTTTTAAATCTTTATTGTATTAGAGACAGAATAAACACGATATAAACATAAAACCGGAATGTCTTTCGAATTCTTACATTTGTTGACTAAAAATATCACAGCTCTTGATCAGATATTTCGAATAATCATTGTTGATTCATTAAAGAGATGTAACATTTTAATTTCTTGCAGGCAGTCGGTGAACCGCCATTGCTTCTCGCAATATCAGTTATCATGGCCATCAGAGATGCTGTTAAGTCAGCGCGTGCAGAAATCGGATACACGGATACTTTCGCCTTGACTCGCCGGCAACTGTTGAACGCATTAAAATGGCGTCTGGAGAACAGTTGAAAACATTGTCCAGATATGACGACTAAACACAGTCGCGTTTCAAATATAATTAAAGAGTTTTATTTATCGTTTTTATCCTTATGTGATTTGGCGCACACAGCATATTGGAGTATTCCCAGTTAATAGTTAAGGGAAAATACTGTTAATGATTTTACGCTTTGACATATGCCATTTAAAACCAATGATCAAGTTAAAAACTATTATAGATAATAATTGCTATCAATTTGTAAGTTGAGTTTACCTATTTGCGATTCTCCAACAACTATATTTTGTGTGATTACAAGGGTAAGTAATATTGTATTAGTATATCTATTTAGTATACTTGGTATGGTAATTAGAAACCTGCCTTATTACTGATGAATTTGTATGTTTCATATGTTATTTCTAGTGAATGACAAATTAATATCTGAGCTTATTTGTATTCATGAGCACACAAGGGCATATAATATGATATTATTTATATTTCATGTTTGCTGTTTGCTGTAAGCATTACGGGTTTTCAATAAAGATTATATGTCTTGTCATATATAGTTATAAAGTGATATTTGGCATGTATAAATCAAGCACGCAACTGAAAAACTACTCACTACGATAAGGTTGCGATTTGTGTGTTTGAGCAATGTTTTATATTCTGTATTTTTGGCGTTGTTATTTCAATTTTTGTCAATGGGAAGAGCCGTTAATACGGCAAAAGAATATGTTTAAATCATTTTTTTTTCAAGACACACATACGCATTAAAATATAAGAATAAACGAAGAATTACCAGAAAATCACTTTCATAGAATTGAAACATTATCTAATAATTAGAAATAACGCACAGCTCGTCAATACAATGTAAAGGAAAAAATTGAAAATTTAAAATGAAAATTTGAAATCTTACTACCTACTTGTCAAACATTAAGTTATTGTGTTTTGTGTGATGAGTTTCAATGAGGTCATTTTCTTGTGTCCCATAATTTAAGTTCCTATTCAATCGATTTTTCTATATCACCAAAACAAACAACGAGGAATAGTTACATCACTTACAATTTCATCTTCATCATCTGGAATAAACACATACATATATATGAAAGTAAACATTCACTTTCCTTTAATACATTTCAAGTATGATCAATTCCTTGTAGGACCGAACACTTG